>JAADVW010001006.1:0-10910 GCA_023335875.1 Elongisporangium prolatum | reverse complement strand
GCCCCCCCCCCCCCTGTTGCAATGGGCGTGCTGACAGCGATGCCGTGGGAAGCGTAGTCGAATGTCACAAGGTGCGTACTCTCGCCGATCAATGCATCAAGCAAATACTCGGTGTATTTGTGGGGCGTCTGAGGGTCTAGTAGCACAATAGCGTGGCTTGGAATCGTAGCTGCCACGTTACAGTACTTGTCTCGCATGTACATAATAGGCGAGCACTTAATAACTCCAGATAAACGGCCTTGGGTTTCATCACATGAGCTCGAATTCTCACGCGTAAATGCGCAGTAAATGTACACTTGATCCAATTTGCAATTACTGGCGGTTGAAATCATGCAGCTCTCTTCTGAAGGTGCCGAGTGCATCAGACGCTCAACCACTGATGTGCCATAGCTCACACCGTAGACAAACGTTCGAGATCCAGCTTGAAACGTTGAAATGAAGGTTACCAAATCCATCCGTCGCTACGCTTGTAGTGGAGAACGTTGAGAGTCGGAACCGTATCTATCCTTGAGTTCGTCCGTGCAGGCTTCAATTGAACTCGATGGGTCATCACTGTCGTCAAACGCTTCATCTGAATTAGTGTAGTTTAGAGGATTGCTTGGCCAGTCCCTCGGTGGTCCATCGTGAATACATGCACAGCGCCATCGAGTAGAGTACGATGTTCGCGCATATAGAATTCCACTACAAGCAAAGGAAGATCACTTAAGCCAGTGTCCAAACAGGAAGAAACGTACATACATCGCGACTTACTGACAACGGAAGAGACACCTGGTCCGCCTTGAAGGAACCACACATTTGGCGATTCATTCACGAAGCGTGCAACTGCAATGCGCTTGACATACACATCGAGAGTCCTCGAGCTGTTGGTCTCGAATATACCGGGGTAGCACATCGGGGCTCTGTAAATTGCACATTCAAGCTTCAGGTCACCGGCATAGTTGCTATTGCAATCATTCCAGTCTTCAAGCACTAATGACGAGTTGCCAATCAGCTCAATTGCTTGAATTACCGATCCACAGAAAAAGCTGAGGCTCCCGAGAAGAGAATACAGCCACAGGGCCATGACTGTCTTGCGCTGGTAAGTACTTGGACTAAGGGATTGTGGAGAATTGGGAAGTGGGGTTTTCGAGCTTATTTTATATTAGTGGGCCGGTTTAACCTCCATCAGGTTTCGAATATGTCGACTCACACAATTCGAAAATTTACTTCAGAGTGGACTGGATGCTAGGGCTCGCCATAGAATCGGAGTACTGTCCTGGAGCGTTAATATTTTATTCAGGTTGACGAAGTGTGTTCTACAGCTTCCGTTCGTTGGCTTATTTGGCGCTGACCAGATATTCCATTTCGAAAATTCGTTGATTACTCTTCTTTGTAATGAAAGCATGCTGGCACTCCATGAAAAACGATACGAAGCAGTAAGTACCCATAACAATTTAGAACGGATAAGCGAGGATTCTGCTTCTATACGAAATTATTCAGAATGCATTTGCAACGTAAATGTACGAGAGGTTGAAAAATGAGCTTGTGCAAACTTCAGTAAGCAGATTCCTAGATAATAAGGATATATTTCCAATACGACAAAACTGACTGCAGAAGAGAAGCGGGAACGGTTGAGATTTCTGAAATTCCATACTGAGTCCTGGCAATCTGGCTGGAACAATTAGCGCTTCCATCGACGCAACGACAATCACTGCCGGCCATTCAGTCCAGCACGTCTTTAAGGCCCCGTTTGATACGCCCCCACAGGCACGGGCGTCTCCGCTGTCACCGGCCCAGCCATTTCAGCCGCATTTCTCTGTGCACGCTTGGTGCGGGCGTAACGGATGCCGAAGAACACGGCCACAATGACTGCCAGTACAAACAGGATGATGAACACGATGAACGCGGCCTTGAACTTGCTGCTGCCTCCGCTGCTGCTGGTGTTGACGCTGGCGGAACTGCTACTGGAGGAGCCAGCAAGAGATCCGGTCAATGATTCGTCATACGCTCCATCGAACTGGTCCATGGTTCCAAGGAAATAGGCTGCGTATCGCGAGTCGATCTCGAACGTGATGCTGTTAGCTTCCGTGACACAGGATTTGTCCATCAACGACAGATCGCCACCGTTCTTCACATACGACGCCAGGATATCCATGCCACACGTCGAACCACCCGCCAGCGGTGTGGACCACAGCGTGCCGTGCGTAGCGTAGTCAAACGTGACCAGCTCCTTGTTGTCGCCATCCAGTGCTTCCAAGAGATACGTCGCGTACTTGTACGGGGTCTGTGGGTCCAACTTGCCATTCATTAGTAGCACAGTGGCCTGGCTCGGGATCTCGGCTGCCGTGTTCCAGTACTTGTCCTTCTTGTACACGATGGGTGAGGCTGTGAACGTGCTCAAGTCCAGGTCACGCTCCGCACACGTCGTGGAGTTTTCCTTGGAAAACGCGCAGTAAGTGTCGACCATGTAGAACGACTCACTGCTCATGGTCGTGTCAGTGAACCGCTTCAGCATATCGTCGTACGAGACTTCGGGCGTCTCCCAGAGCTCCGAAAACACGATCAGATAGTATAACAGGTTGGATTCGTACAGATCTTCCTGCGACGACGACGACATCGACCCCCAGCTCTGGAGAAATCGGTACAGGACGTTATAATCATCGTTGTTGCAGCGATCGATGCGGTAGGCCAGCACTGGGATGAATGAACGCGTCGTCGCATCTGCAAGCAGAGACGCGAACAAAGTGCGCAGCATGTAGCTCGGGTAGTCTTCGGACGAGGCACTGCTGATCAGAGTCGCGCAGCTCGAGAGCGAGGTGTCAATGGTCGAGACCAGGTTCTTGACCGTTGTTGTGAGATCCGTAGAGCTAAAGTGCTTGCTGCAGGTCGCGTCCTTGGCGCACAGATCCAAGTACGCATCGCCGACTTCGCCGTAGTCCTCATCCCACGTGGAGAAGTACTCGAACTTGCTCACATCCGAGCCAGAAGAGGTACTGATGCCGTCCAGAATGTATCCAACGACCTCTTTCGGAGCCAAGTGGATCAGACGCTCGACAACGGACGTGCCGTAGCTCACGCCGTAGACGTAGGTCTCCTTTCCAGCAAGGAACGTGGCGATGAATGTTGACATGTCGGTCGCGGCGCTTGTGATCGAGAAGGACGAGAGATCCGAGCCGTACTTAGTCTCGAGCTCTTGCGCGCAGTTGGGCACTTCGGACATTGTAATAGCAGAGCCACCAGGCGAGCCTGACGTCGTGGCCTGAGACGCCACACAGTCCAATAGATTGCTTCGACCTGTGCCGCGATGATCCATTGTATACACGTTCACAGCGCCATCCAGAAGAGTATAGAGCGAATTCATGGCCGATTCCACTGCAAGGTAAGAGTTACTTCCGTCAATCGAGTGGTTCCGCAGGACAATAACTCAAAACTGAATCACGTACTGGCAGTAGAAGACGCGCCAGGGCCGCCCTGCAGGAACCACACGTTCGGTGCCGAGTCAGCGCCGCTGGTCGCCTGGATGCGCTTGACAAACACCTCAATCGTCTGGTCAGTGTCATCCTCGCAGATGCCAGCATGGCACAGTGGCGCGTTGTAGATGGCGCACTCGGCCACGCTGGCGTCGGAGACCGAGCCTTCATCAGAGAACGTGAGCGCATTGCACGAGTACCAGCCGTTAAGTACGGCGGTCGAGTTGGCTACTGAGGCTGTTGGTACCAGCACCAGAGCGCTGGCCAGCAAAGTTACGAGACGTGGAGCGATCATCACTTGGCGCTCAGTGTCTCAAGGCCGAGGGAGGACTGGTAATGAGCCCGATCGAACCGACGCTCTGTCATGCGTATGTACTGGTGATTGTCTCTATGTTTGGGTTGACTGGAGGCACCAGATGGTGCGTTAAATCAGTACAATTTCATTCAGATCAGTGTGAATGTCTTTGCGTATACTGATCAGAGTACTGAGATAGAGTATGATAAGGTTACGCTCGACTCATCCCCTCTAGGGTTACACACCCAGCACATGTGGGTCGGAGGACTGCGTCACGTGGACTGGGATGGGCTCTGACACCCAAATCGAAAGGGAGAGTGACAGATCCCTCCATTCAGGTCAAGTGGAGCGTAGACCTGACAGGCGTCTACTGTAATGAATCATTACTCAAAGAGGTTGTACAGCTCGTAGGTTACATCTCTAGAAGAGTTGGCACTTGAAACGACAGCGAATACGACAGAATCAACAGAAAAGAGACTCTTTTGTAGTTGTTGTGCTGGTATCTTCAGAGAGTTCGGTCGAACGATTCAGAACGTGTCCTTTCGAAGGTCAGCAGCTTTGATCCTGGCGCTTGGACAGATCCTTCCAGCAGAATTGTATCTGTTACTTGAACGCAAAACCTCCATAGCGCTTTGCGAAGTCCTGTTTGCACCAATCAGATCGCTTTTTCCATGCTTTTTCGACCGTTACGAGTCATTGGCATCGTGCTTTGGCCACACAAAAGCTGTCCTGCTAGAGAAGCAACTCCCATCTATTCATGAAGGCAGCATCAGTGCGTCAAGCGCGTCCAACATTGATCGACCAACCTCCTGTGGCGTCGGTGCTAGCTTCAGTGCGGCGACGAGATACTGGCGAATTCATGCCGCGGCCGATCCAAGATTCGGACTCGATTGCTTTGTCGATTCACGCTCAAAATGACCAGATAGACACCCAGCCGTCCACCAAGCCAGAGCGTCCAGGTATCTCCAAAATCTTGTTTCTCGACGGGTTGCGCGGGATCGCGATCCTTCTGGTCATAGCCCATCACGCAGGGTTCATCGAAGAGCGGGTCAACATGGGCGGCGTTGGCGTCGACATCTTCTTTGTTCTGTCTGCTTTTCTTCTGACCATGATCTTTGAGCCCAAAGCGCGTGCAATGATTAAGCAAAGAGCCACTTGGCAGCAGTGGGGGCTCATGCTCCTTGACTACTTTTGCAAGCGTCTCCTTCGCGTCTATCCGCTCTTTATGCTGGTCGCTCTGGTCATTTGGCTTCTCCCTGTCCCATTGAAAGAGCGGTACTACCATGTCAACCCCAAGACAACCTACGACCTGCTTGAGGTTCTCATATTCAGTCCAAAGTATCGCTACTTTGTGCTCTGGAGCCTCCCGATTGAGATGCAATACTATTGCGTCATCCCGATCTTCTCGATTGGAATCATCTTGCTTCGTGGCAAGTGGTGGATAGCCAGTCTCGTGCTCTCTGGCTGGATTCTCTACGAAGGTTTTACAAAAGTGCGCAGCCCGTACCAACATCTCGAAGGCCACATCTCGACCTTTGTCGCTGGCTCGCTGGCTGCTGTTGTGTACATTAAAATCGATCAATGGCGCAAACAAACAGGCTTTGAGATCACGAAATGGCAACGTCAAGGTCTGCGGATCCTTGAGTATTCACTGATCGGGCTCTTTTGGAGCGTGAGCTTCCAAGGGCTTTACTTCAACGCATTTGCCGTGAATCCAGTCCAGCAAGTCGCTGCTGCTGCTCATTTTATCACGATCCCTGTGGCTGCTGTGATCGTGATCGAGATGCTCGAGCCGTCCGAGATCTCCGAGTGTTTGGAGTGGAGCCTATTTCGTGCATGGGGCAAGGTCAGCTTTTCAGCCTATTTGTTGCATATGTTTGTGTTCTTCACTCCATATTTTCAGAATCAGCCGAGCCAAGATCGGCTTTTGCTTGGCTTCACAGCCACATTCGTACTTGCTTCTGTATCGCATCGTCTTGTGGAGCTGCCATTACATCGACTAGCAGTCCAAATCAGCAGCAGCATCCGGAATGTACGAGCGCAACTCACAGGAGCTGCTGGTTAACTACGCTTTATTGATCAATACAACTTCATTAGAAGAAGTTGATTGGCAGTGCAGAAACAAATAAGGGAGCTGTGGCCATCGTTATGGCGATGCGCGATACTCTACCGCTTTCGTTGGTGTCCCAGAAGTCCTGGAGCTGTCCATCTCACGTGCGTTCTTTCTTGCTCGCTTCGTTTTGATACAATACCATCCAAATGCGATCAAAACCAGCGCAATCAGCACTGCATACACGCTAAACGCGATCTTGTACTTGGTGCTGGTGCCAGTAGAGACTTTATCCGAGCTGCTGCCAGAGAGAGCCGTACGCGTTAGCAATTAATTCGTCGTACTCGCCGTCGTAGGCATCGGGCGTGCTCAGTAAATAGGCCATCTATCGATAATCGACCTTGAAGGTGATCGTATTGGCTTCCGCCATACAAGACTTGCCAATCAGTGACAAATCACCGCCATTCTTGACATACGACGCCAGCATATTCATGCCACAGGTCGAGCCAGTGTAGAGCGGCGTGGACCACAGTGTGCCATTAGTTGCGTAGTCGAACGTGATCAACTTCTTGTTGTCGCATTCCAGTGCTTCAAACAGATAAGTCGCGCACTTGCATGGCGTCTGTGGATCCAGTTTGTCGTTTATTAGCAGTACACTGGCTTGACTCGAGATCTCGGCCGCTGTGTTCCAGTACTTGTCCTTGGTGTAAATGATCGCCGGTGCTGTGGGTGAATTCACATCACGCTCCGCACACGCCGAAGAATTCTCCTTGGAGAACGCGCAATACGTGTCCACCATCGTAAAGATCTCGCTGCCCATCATGCTGTTGGTGAACGGCTCAACCATGGCCTTATGTGGTAATTCTGGTGTCTCCCACAGCTCCGAAAACTCGATCAGATAGTAGAGTAGATTGGACTGGTACAGATCGTCCTGTGATGCCATCGATAGCGATCCCCAGGTACGGAAGAAGTGATACACGACATTGATATCGTCGCTGTTACATCGAGTCAGGCGATACGCTAACACGGGGATGAACGGACGCGAGTCTGCGCTTTTGAGCAGCGCCCCAAACAGAACCCGCAGAATGTCGCCCGCAGACTTGCTATCGCTGTACGAAGATGCTGTGACCGAGCGCACAAAAGCCGCACAGTCTGAGTCTGTGTCAGTATCAAACTTCGACAGCAGATCCTTCACTGTCGTCTTCAGATCGCTGGAACCTAAATACGAGTTGCAATAACAGTCCGGTGCACAGAGGTCCATGTACGCATCCGCGATTTCTCCATGTTCGCTGTCTCACTTGGACAGATACAAGAGCTTGCTCACGTCTGATCCCGAGGCAGTACTGATGCCGTCTATGATGCATCCAACGACTTCTGTCGGCGCCAAATGCATCAGTCGCTCGACTACGGACGTGCCGTAGCTCACGCCGTAGACGTAGGTCTCTTTCCTGCATGAAACGTCGCTATGAAGGTCTCAATATCGGTCGCTGCGCTTGTGATCGAGAAGGACGAGAGGTCGGAACCATTCTTGGCCGCGAGTTCTTGCGCGCAGTTGGGTATTTCAGACATCGCGATTAAAGAGCCACCTGGCGAGCCTGATGTCGTAGCCTGGGATGCAACGCAGTCTAGCAGGTTGCTTCGACCTGTGCCACGGTGATCCATTGTGTACACATTCACAGCTCCAGCCAGAAGCGTGTAGAGCGAAGTCATTGCACTTTCCGCTATCAGATTACCAAACAAACGTTAGTATGAGAACCATTGCAATCACAAGGATACGTAATGGCAATGGACGAGGCTCCGGGACCGCCCTGCAGGAACCACACATTCGGCGCTGACTCAGCACCGCTGGTTGCCAGAATGCCCTTGACAAAGACCTCGATCGATCGGTTGCGTTCGTCCACACAAATATCAGGATAGCACAGCGACGCATTGTAGATGGCGCACTTGACCACGTTTGAATAAGATACCAAGCCTTCGTCCGAGAACGTGAGCGTGTTGCATGCATACCATCCATTGAGCACGTCTGTCGAGTGGGCGGCCGAGATGCCAAGAGAGTCGCCAAAGCGCTCATCGCTAGTAGCAGTCTGAAACGTTGAGACAGCATCGCGATGTGAACGACGGACGAATGAATTGGGAATGAGAAGTTAGTGAACCAGAGACATGGTCGTTTCCATAACACTCTGCAGCCATAGTACCCACCATTTACAGTGCTGGGTACACGAGGTATCAAAGATTAATACGAAATTAACTACTCACGAGACGTGGCATCTGCCTCTCTTGCCGACAGTATGACAAAGACCCACAGCGAGAGGCACTGCGGCCATTGTACCCAACATTAATCGAACGAGTACCACGTCACAGTTTTTTTTCAACTTCAAACTGATTTCAAATCCAGAAAGTCCTAGTTTAGCGTGGTCCACAAATTCGTCTTCAAGCATTGCGCGCTGCCCATCTCTTCTCTTCTCGCGACATGAGCGCTCAGGAGCTACGGCTCTGGCCTTCTCTGACGATATGCGTTCGCCACGCGCAGCCGCAACTGGAGCCGCTGGGTCACGTCTTGGAGCAGATCAGTCACTACATCAGGGACTACTCTGCCCGCTGGTCCCTTGAGAGCGCGTCCGAGGCCGGCTTCGCGTATGCGTTGGATTTCCTAGCCAAGCGCGAGTGGTCCGGTGTGCAAGACCTCACGCCGTTTCGTGTGGCTCGTTTCAAGAACGGACTCAAGATCGCGGCTTCTCAGGGCCATGTGGACGTGCTCCAGTGGTGGATCCAAAGATACCTGCCTGGACAGCTGATCCCATTCCTGATCGTCCAGCTGGCTGCGAGTAATGGCCATTTGTCGATCCTGCAATGGCTTCATAAGCACAAAATGATGCCTCGAGCACCAGTTCATGGGCATTTGAGTGCTGTAACTGTCACGAGTGACAAGGCTGAGATTGTCTATTGGCTGCGTAAGCATAACCACGAGTATGGATTCCGATTGAAATACTCGATGGACCAAATCGCTGCATTAGGCGATCTGGCATTGCTCCAATGGCTGCATATGCACAAGCATACGTATGACATCGAGTGTTCCCCAATTGCCATCCATCAAGCTGCGCTACAAGGTCACCTTCCAGCTCTTCAGTGGCTGCTAAAGACCTACCCAACCCTCTTGTTCGGCTCGGCCTTCAAGGCCGCAGCCTCTGGTGGTCATTTGAAGACCATGCGGTGGCTGGTGACGCAGTATCCAAACGAGGTTTTCCAACAACCCAATCACGACGCAGTTATAAATGGCCATGTGCATGTGGTCCAGTGGCTCGTGGAGCAGTTCCAATGGAAGACTCCGGTCTACCGCATGTCTTGGCTCAATGCTGCGCTTCAATACGCAGCGAGCTGTGGCCATTTTACGCTGGTCAAGTATTTCTACGGTCATGTACGCCAGCCACTGGATCTGCGTACGCAGAACGATGTATTGAATGCTGCCGCGATGGCAGGACATTTGGAAATGGTGCAATGGCTTTGTGCGCGCGGTGCTGATCGGTATATGCTCGGCACGTTGGACTACGCTGCCCAGAACGGTCATCTGGACGTTTTGAAGTGGGTTTATGACCGCGATCGGAGAGCTCGATGCATGCTACTGCCCAAACGCTCTCGAGGATGTAGTCAGTACGTTATGGACTTTGCTGCCCGTGATAATCACCTCGAAGTCGCGCAATGGCTGCATCGCAATCTTGCAGCAGGATGCACGAAGAAAGCCATGAACGACGCAGCTGCAAATGGCCATTTGGAGATGGTGAAATGGCTGCACAAGCATATTTGGAGCGGCGGGACCACGCAGGCAATGGACCGAGCGGCTGAAAATGGACATCTGCAGGTCGTGCAGTTCCTGCATGCGCACAGGAAAGAAAGCGGCACAAGTCGATCTGTAGACGGTGCGGCTGCAAATGGACACTTTGAGGTCGTGCAATGGCTTGTATTGCAGTGGTTTCTCCAGAAACGAGGTCCTGGACTGACGACAATTTCCATCGAAGCCTCAGTGATGCAAGGACATGGGAAAGTGGTCCGATTCCTGGTGCGGCATTGTGGACTAAAATGCAGCGCTGTCGCAGCTATGGAGGCGCTACGTAAAGGACATTTCGCTGTTGTCGAGTGGTTGCTCAAATATGATGCAGAGAACGGCACCCGCCGGCTTCGTACTCTGCTTTTCCCATCGTTCTGACGATATTGCGCTTTGTTCCTGAGAAACCAGGAATTGCGTACAACACTTTACTGTCCGTTGATTGTACTACGTTTGGTGTTCCTTCGTTTTTTGAATTGATATCATTTCGTACGTATCCAAGTCAAAATCAGTCATGCAACCAAGAGCCAATTGGGTTTTAATGACATGTGTTTGGTGTTTCCGGTTGGTGTTTCCAAATGTTGCAATCACACAATTACGATCATTTCTGTATGCAGCGTAAGGCTGGATAACGCAATCTGGTATTACCAGCATCATGGCCACCATGAAAGTGACATTATTGAGAGAACGCAAGTGGAAGATGCCTCCTACCTGCGTCATATGTCTAATTCTTCGATCTCTACGCTTGCATCCGCAATAGCAACGAAATGCATTGCTCCCAGACCGCTAGCGTCGGGATCTAATAAAAAAAAGCTGATGGCGCCATCATTCGTCATCTCCTTTTGATATCCTTATCAGTCGCACTCGCCAGTGGATTCCTGCTCACTCAGTTTTTGCATGATCCTCTTCGGTGTTTACAGTCCCGATTGGGCTCTTTGGCTTGGTGTTCTTTGTCTTGGGTGCTTCAATGTGTTGTTTTAAGGTGCAATTGATTTTGTGACAAAAGAACTCAACACGACAACTCAAAAAATTAAACCGATAACGAACAAGCTTATCTTGTATTTATGGTTCATGGGTAATGCTGAATTTAAAACGCGTCGGTATCGTGAAAGAAGCGCATCCCAGACGCTGAAGCGGACTTGGATGTTGAAGAGTGCGTCTACGAGAGATTGCCCACGCCGAAGTTGGTAGTCGAGAGTGTGAGCTGTGCAGCAGCCACAGCCGTGTAGCCCGATGTCATGCCGCTGACAGACTTGACAGCTGCACCGGCAGAGCTGGCCGACTGACTGGCCATAG
>JAADVW010001005.1:0-10919 GCA_023335875.1 Elongisporangium prolatum | reverse complement strand
TGACCTCCGATAGCAGCAAAAGTCAGCACGTTGTATCCTTCGTCGTCTTCCAAATCGAGCGATGCGCTGTGTTTAATAAACGAGTGCACGACTCCATCGTGGCCATTGCGAGCTGCCAGCATCAACGCCGTCTCGCCCGAGTTCGTTCTTGTCTCCATCGCAGCTCCTGCTTCCAGCAACACATGCACTGCAGCTTCGTGACCGTGTTCAGCCGCGTAAACAAGCGCTGTCCAGCCATCGCTGTCCACTGTATCAAGCTGCGCGCCCTGCTCGATGAAAAAGCGCACAAGATGGTCGTGGTCGTTGCTGGCTGCATACATCAACGGCGTTTCTCCTTCTCTTGACTTGGATTCGATCGAGAGACCAGCCTCCATCAGCAGTTGCGCTGACTTGTGGAATCCTCCGACAGCCGCGTAACTGAGTGCATTGCAGCCGTCGTCGTCCAGCAGATCCAGCGACGCGCCCTGCTCTATCAAAAAGCGCACAATCTCGTCATGGCCGTTCAACGCAGCGCGCATCAGAGCTGATTGGCCTGTGGATTCCTGCGCATCGATGGTGGCGCCGGCCTTCACGAGCATGCGTACGACTCCAATATGACCTTCTTCCGCCGCGTACACAAGCGGCACCATCTTGTCTTCGCAGGGCAGGTCGACCTGGGCACCTCGATCTAATAGCAGACTCACGACCTGCTCATGCCCAAAGGAAGCCGCCGCGCTCAAAGCGCCCTGGCCGTTCGGCATCTGCGCGTCGATGACTGCGCCGTGGTCCAGCAGCAGACGCACGACCCACTCGTGGCCCATGCGGGCAGCCGCCATCAGCGGCGTCGATTTCTTGTCGTTGCGCAGGTCCACAATGGCGCCGTTCTTGATCAACACGCGCACGACCATGTCATGGCCTTCCACGGCTGCGAACATGAGCGCGGTCTCGCCGTTCTGGGTCTGCGCATTCACGTCAGCGTCGTGGTCCAGCAGAGCCTGTACGCTGGCTGTGTGGCCGTGTGCGGCCGCGTACATGAGTGCGGTCTGCTCACTGGCGTCAGCTTCGTTCACACAGGCTTCTCCCTGCTTAAGCAGCACGCGCAGCACCTGGTAATGGCCGTGGGCCGAGGCCAGCATCAGCGCCGTGCTACGATTGCGCCCAACGCGCGCGTCCACATCCAGCAAGCAGCGCACCTGGGCGGGGTCCTCTCCTTCGTGGCTCAGCATGCGCCGCACGTGGTCCAGCTGGCCGGCCTTGGCTGCTGCCGCGAGCGCTTCCTGCCGCGTCGACTTGTCCTGCGCCATTCTCTTTTCCAATGAAATTCCGTTCTGCTGGGATTTGACAAGCACCAAAGCCCCCCTCATGTCGCAACCGTCCACTTTGAGCCAGAGCAGTACCACCGCAGGTTGCGTGATAAGGGGGGTCATACGATGCGTGGATACGCAACTAACGATCATGAGGTCTAGGACGGAGTCACGTCAGTTGAACATCCAAGCCAAACTGCAACTGCAACCTGCTTGAGGTGGCTGGCTGGATGGATGGATGGTCCGCTTACGATAGACTCCTGGAGTCTGCAAAAGATTACGCCCTTAAGAGGGATTGCCATTGGGGTTGTTTAGATGACGATTCCCATTGGGGTTGTTTAGATGACGATTGCATTAGAGATGTACTAGACAGCGTATGGGTCTGATTTAATGCGGGCGTGCAGCTTGCGTGCAGATCGAGACTGCTTTGTGGCGGGAATACGCACAGTGCTGCGAGTGTAGGACGCGACCAGAGTGTTCTGCACCCGCTGCATGGCACTTGGCTGCTGTGAGATTTTGGAGATGTCCTGACAGGACACTTGGTGGTGGTGGTGTTTAAAAGGCCTCGACCTTCTGCGTGTGGTCACGGTCGTGATGGTTCCAGTCTGCGAAGACCAGACCTTGGTGGGCTGGTAGCCGCCTGCGAAGATGGCTTCCACATGTCGCTGGTACTGCTCATTGCCGATGATCGCGAACACGTCGTCTGCATGGCAGCGCTGCTTCCTGGTTCTCGATCGAGACGACATGGCTGAGCCCATGGCGAAGGTTGGAATGAACAGAGCTGTTTAAATGCAGCTGATGGTGGTTTTGCATTGCGATCCCATCACACTTGTTTTCTTTTCTTAGCCATTCGAAGTGCGTGCGAAACCGCTTGGAGCTCTCTCTGAAAACGCAGTCCGTTGCAGTCCAACCGACAGTTTTTGCTTTGCCAGTGCTGCTTCGAGTTGGTCTTCGAGACTCAAAGAGCGACGACAGCATGGCGCTGCGTGTGAACTCGCACCATCAGGATGAGGTACTTGCGCCTGCCATGATGCTAAGTCTGGCATGAGAAGACATCTCTCACATGAGCTCTGTAGCTGGCCAAGTTTCTGCAATTCTTCCGAGCTCGCCTCAGAACGCATCTTGAGAACGTCGAGGCCGATTTCGAGGACACGCGCTCAGATCGGTAGGCACTGGAGATCACATCAGCTCGTGTTGGGATGCTGTACTCTAATCTCTGGCTGGTTAGGCTTTCATCGGACGACGTGTACAGTCAAAAGGACATCAAGGACGTGCTCAATTCGCTTTGCTTTGCTGTCAAGGTACAAATTTACACCCAAAGCACATCTATACCTGATGGACTCATTGCTTGGATCTCTAGGCCAATGTCCGCAGCGAATTGCAGGACACTATCAACATGATGGCGATCCTACTGCGTCAGATCTTCGCCGAGGCAGAAGAAAGCGTACGTGGCTCACTGTAGTTACTATATAAAGCGAGAAGCTCATGCTGTTGTATCTGGCTAGAAACTCGCGCTAGAGTTGGATATTGCGATTGTCGAAGACCGCGAGTTACTGGAGCGAGTCGAGCGGCTGAGCGTGGCCGAATGGGTTGATGGTAGCAATGGCTCCGCCTCAGTGGCGCCCTTGAAGAGGAAGACGCAGAACAACAGTCCGTCCGCGAAGGAACTGCTCCAACAGGAGAAGGAAAAGCACGAGGATGAGATCCGAGCCGTGCAGCACACAGCCAAGCAGCAGTCGGAGGATCACGCCAAGGAGCTGCGTCGTCTTGAGCGAAAACATGAAAAGGCACAAGAGAAGATCATGGAGCTGGAGCGCGCACTGGAGGAGTCCCAAGTGCACATTTCGCAGTCCAAGCAGTTCCAGGCCATGAAAGCCATGGTCACGCGCAAGAATGACCAGCTGCGTGACGTGCGCAA
Source organism: Elongisporangium prolatum (assembly GCA_023335875.1). Lineage (NCBI taxonomy): Eukaryota > Oomycota > Peronosporomycetes > Pythiales > Pythiaceae > Elongisporangium > Elongisporangium prolatum. The sequence continues at coordinate 7,718 of JAADVW010001005.1, read as the reverse complement.
GCGTCTGCAGAGATATGAGCCGGACTACGACGACGAATGCGAAACCAAGAATGCTGACGATGACGACGATTGAAGCATAGTAATGATGAATTGATCGTGCTGCATTCTGCTTCGCTTCTCCTGTGACCTGTAGGTGACTCGGTCTACTGCTACAAACCGATGACAATGCGATAGAAAGAGAAAACCCCAATACAAACAGACACGATAGACTCGCAACATGCGCCAGACTGTTCTTCCTCAACGTTTTGTATCCTCCATTTTCTTTAGACGCTTTATCCGCAGAAGCTGGAGGAGCGATAAAAGCACGCACACAGTGTCGCAGCGACCAGTCGATTCACATAGCTCTTCAGCCACAGCGCACTAGGCAATAATGCACTGCTGGATAAAGAGGTCCACGCGGATCGGCAGCCAGCTTCCGACACATCCACACGCGTTTCTGCCGGCTTGGGGTCCGTAGTATGGCTCGTAAATAGGAGACGAGTCGCTTACAGGCCAAGCTTGGTGCGGCGCCAGTGACGACGCTTGGCGTTGTACTTGATGGTGTTGCCCGTGCGTAGACGGATCCACTGCGGGATCGGACGGTTCTGCTTGAGCTTCTTGGCAAGAATCTGCTTGGTGCGGAAGGTCTTGTGCGACGGCTACTCACAAGGCAAGCAAAAGAGGATCATCAGCACGTCTGTTCCTGTAGCCAAATCAAAGGCGCTGGCTGGCGAAGTCGCGTTCTGCTGCTGCTGCTGCTACTCTAACAAGCTGCTCCTGCTGCATCTGTGTCTGCTGTGCATCGCGCTGCTAGATTCATCCAGACAGACAGCCAAGCCTACGCCCTTCCGCCTGCAGCCTGTTTCTCTGTCCATGCACGCACCATGTTGAAAAGGAAGGTTGACGACGTTGCCCGACGAATGAGGAACTTCCCAAGGCCCTTGGTCCCTGGCAGACGCTCAAGCCACCAACAGCCAGCCAATTGATGGTCCTCTCAAAACCCCACCCGCAGTGTTACGTAATTACGCGTCACGCCCAACCGTAAAAAGTAGCTTGTGCTTCCCTAAATTAGGGTAAATTAGGTTGACCTCCTGATGTCTCATTTAGCGTGGCATACAATATTGACAGTCAATGTTGATCTGATTTATGCGCTTAAGGTGGTCTACACTGACTTGCCATGATTTTCCGCAGTGAACCCACCCAGCCATGATTATTCCATTTGGCTTGGGTGTTGCAGGTAATGGAAGAGAGACCGTCCGGTTTGAACGGAAGGACGCGCTGCTTCATGGCTGAGCTCTCTCACTCAGTGGACAGCAGTACTAACTTGCTGTGTGGCTCTGTGTGTATGTTGCGTCAGCCAGTGCGAGAGGTCGCTCCGTTTCGTCTGTCGAGTCGCCGACCACAAGGGAAACTATGGACTCGCACTCGCCCATGTCGCCCTTAGGGCCCATGGCGACTGCGCACAGCGACCACGATGCGCCTAGCGACCGAGAGCCAACTCGTGAACAGCAAGCCAACGACGCGCCACTGTCTATGGAAGCACTGGAGACGCCTGCGGTCGTTGTGACAATTGTGGAAGACGCGAAAGAGAGTGAAGCGCCAACGGCCTCCAGACGCCTGTCTGGGGCGTCCCGCATGACCACCAAGCGCACGTCGACAATGCGCACTCGGAAATCGCGTCCGATCAGTACCTCGTCTTCAAATAGCTCCTTCAGCCTGCGAGATTCCATGATCGGAGGCACCGGCACGCTCCGCGAGACCATCTTTGGCGCTCGCCGCAACGATCCACTCGAGCTTTCGTCCAACCAGGAGTTCGATCTGACTGTCATTGATGAACATGGCGGCATGAACGAGAACATTGGCGAGATTCTCGTGCCTTTGAATGGCCGGTGGTCGCGCCCAGGATCCGTGGTCGCAAGCATTGGATTCTTCGTGGTGCTCATCACGTTCTTGCTCGCGATGTTTGACGACACTCTTGATGGCTACAATATCGATCCAGGACTGGTATTTGGGGCGCTTCAAACTCTGATTTTGTGTGTGATCGTACTCATGACGTACCAAGGCGTGCAAGCGTATCAAGTGCATCCGAATCCGCTGGTGATGTACAAGTGTATCATTGATATTTTGCTGTCATTGCGATTCCTGCTGGATCCGCTGCTCGAGTCACTACATGTGTACACAGCGGTGCCGAAAATCCAACCGGATGATATCTCGTCGTATCGTCACTCGTGCAGGTACTTGTCAGGCGTTACCGAGTTCCTATTGCTAGCAAGCGAGTGCTGGTATTTTGCGCAAATCATTGATTTGTATATGTCGCTCACGAATCCGTTCACTAGTGTCAAGGGAAATCGGCGTACGTACAAGATTGTCGTCTACACTTTGAGTGGATTCATGGGCTTTTTGGTGACCGTAACTCCAGACTTGCATGGCTTTGCAGATGGTTCCTATTGCTGGACTCATCGGGGCAACAGTACCGTGCGAAATTTCTTCAAGCTGAACGCCGCGAGTTGGTTCGTGTTTTATGATTTTATGATCATGATCTATCTATCCGGAATCGCGGTTTTGATTTTTGGTGTGCGCCGATTGCGCTCGGGACTGCTGGACACGCTTCAAACTCGTCGTGATATGTTGCGAAATGGCGCGATCTCTATCATGAGTTACACAGCATACTGGACGTTTGCTTTCACATGGTATGCTGTATCGTTCCAGTCCCGTTTAAACTACGACGACAAAGGAACGATGTTGCCAAGCAGAACCTTCCGATCGTATGCGTACGTGCTCACTGGTCGTGGTATCATCGACTATATTGTGTGGTTTACAATCAACAAGCCGTCAATGATTCCGACACATTGGCTCAAGTATTCGTCTGAATCGGCAGATCATAAATTCAGTGCACAGCTCAATACGGCTTTGCAGCACGAACTCATCTACTTCACCATCGAAGGATTGACCAAAGCCATCCAGAAAGCCGACGAAAGTCTCTTTGAAGTGCGCGAACATTCTCCCACACCAAACATTGACAATACCGAGGACCGTGATCCAATGCACCGTCAGCACAACTCAGAAAGCTCTCAAATAGCCATGATGGAGCTGCATATTAATCCTGAAAACAATCGTGAGAGCGCTGCCATCGAATCGATGAAAGCAAGCGAGGAGTTGAAAAACTCTTTACGAAGCCCAGCGAGCAAAAGCAGAGTCAGCTCAAACCAGCGAATCAGTTTGTTCGGGATCTCACTCCCCAGCACGTCAATCCCACACTTTGCCGCTGGATCTTCGTCGACAAACAAAATCAAATTCACGCATTACAAGCCCGAGGCGTTTGCGGAACTCCGAGTTTCGTGTGGCATTGATTCGTCGCACTTTCTTGAATCATTTGCAAGCAGTACAAAGCCCAATATCAGCGAAGGAGCCAGCGGTGCTTTCATTTTCTTTAGTGGTGACAAGAGGTTTATTGTCAAGAGTATGGCTGAGGCTGAATGCAGGTTCCTTTGTGAAATCGCGGACGATTATGTCGAGTATTTGATTACGAACCCGTCTTCACTCGTTACCAAGTTTTACGGCTGCTTCAAGATCACAATGTATCAGAAGAACTTTTATTTTGTGGTGATGGAGAATCTCTTCCATGTGGCTGAGTCTGAAGGAGTTCTTATTCACCACCGCTTTGATATCAAGGGCTCCTGGGTTAATCGCAGCTATAAGCGTCCACGGCGTGGCGCCAAGGTGAAATGTCGGCATTGCTCTATGCAGTTCAAGTATGGGGCCAACAAGGCATTGCTCCACTGTCCGAATGTCGTTGGACTGCACGAGCCGAATGTCGTACTCAAGGACAACGATCTTCGAACGCGCATGCGGATTGGAAATCGCTCAGGAAAGGCTTTATTCGATCAACTGCGCGCTGATTCCTTGTTTTTGAAATCGCTTGGTATCATGGACTACAGTCTGCTCATGGGCGTCGTGGATATTGAATTCGTTGTCGAGCAATCACGACGCAACACTGCTACAAGTGTATCTGGCCCGACCGATAGCAGGCGATCGTTGGCATCCTTCATGTCAACCGAAAGCAGCGACAGGAATCTGGTTCATGATGATACGATGTCCGATGCCGCGACGGACGGCGGTGGTGGAGGTCGAAAGCTGAGCCATGAAGCGAATGAAAGCGGACACAGTGTCCGTTCGCTTCGGCATGCGTCAGATGGAGAAAGCAGCGAACACCTTGGGCTTGGATTGTCAAGTAGTGCCCATCCTCAGCACTCCATGCGGAAAAGCAAACGCATCTTTGGTCCTGGCTACTACTACGTGGGCATTATAGACATTCTCCAGACGTGGACATTACAGAAGCGTATGGAGAGGTTTCTAAAGGTCAATCTGCAGCGGTGTGACCCCGATGGACTCTCAGCCATCGACCCTGAGCAGTACCAGAGACGCTTTGAAGCCAAATTGCGTGAAATCATATCGCTTCCGAAGGAATCGGAGCACAAGTCGAAGCGCAGCAAGAGCTCCAAGAGACCCAAGATGCAGGCGCTCTCTGAAACCGATGAACACGAGTACGGCATCGGTGGCGAAAGCGGTCGTGGGTTGCGCATCGAACAGAACTTTCGCTCGACGAGCTCGCATTCGACGACCACAAGTACAGGCGACGAAGACCTCGAAGGCACCAACCGCAATCCGCAGCCGATCCTCATGCAGTTCAGTGGTCGACTTTTGGGTTCTGCTGGCAAGAGCAACTTGAGCTTTGTGCAGGATGCGCGTGATGTCGTGTAAGCAGTTAACGTAAGTGTACGAAGTTAAACCATCCAGCTAGCATTTAGAACAAGGGCAAGTGAGGCGAACGTGGGCCTTTATAAATTCTAGTCCCACCATGAATATTCCCTCATAAATATTTAGTGTGCATGAAAGTATCCTCGTGATAGTCGAGACTTCTTTCATTTTATCGCACAAATGAAGCAGCTAACTATTGTACTACGTATTGTGGCGAAGACTGAACATTGTTTAGTGCAACTCAAAGTTGAATGAAATAGTCGAAAACATAAACTAGACTAAACTCTCATTTCTGATTGCCGCATATCTAGAATACACGGTAACATGAATCGCACTCACTCAGTAGGGCATGAAAGCGATCGTCAATTGGCTGCCTCTGTGGGCCTGGTGGCTTCCCTTATACACGACACTGATCTTGTCGCCGGTCTTCAAGTCTACCATTTCAACGAGCGCAGCCGACAAGATCAGACTGCCGTCGCCGTACGCGTCATAATAAGAGCTCACTTCTTCACCCCCTTTCTTCAAACAGAAGGCGACTTCTTCGGCTCTGTTGCTGTGGTGCAACACTTTACATTGATCAAGTACACCCCATCATGCTTGATCTCGATTGCGCCCGACGCATGAATCTTGGAACAAATCTGCTTGGTCAGCTTTCCACTCGACGACTTGATTTTTCTTCGCCGAATTGGTGCTTCTCGCAGACATGAAGATCTTCTTGTCTGGTAGGCGATCCACGCGACGTTGCAATCGGGCGACTGTCGCTGATAGATCTTGCACTGAAGCCTCGAGTGACTGCGATTTGGCCATTGCAATCGGCACTAGCGCAAACTTGTACGTGGGCGCCCACACAGATTCAAACATGTCAAACTTAAGCGTGATATCCAACCCAGTTGGTCTGAGTCAAGCGTGGTCGCTTGTTGACGATTTCAATGCATTATGAAAGTGCTAGCAAGTGAGAACCGCATATAGTTGATTGAACAATACAGTTGCAGTGAAGAAAGCGTTCCATACCGCAACGTAGGTTGCCACCTTTGCTTTGGGAATCGGTTCTCCAGCACGCACGATATCTTCTATTGTCAACATTCCGGACTTCCTGGCAGTGAAACGCACATAACGATTTTTCAAGACAACTCAAGACGTAACACGTACCACTGCTGTTCTGTCTGGGAATCCTGAAGCCTAATGCCAAGCTGCTCGTTGACGAGATAGAGACGATAGCGGAAAGATTTGTCTCCAAACGTCGTGCTTCCTTTTAGTTGGTCTGAGTGTCACGGTAATGAGTTCTTGGACTCCTCTTTGATGGTGCACTGCGCCTTCATGGTGGACTTTGGAAGAATGCGAGCGAGAGAAATCCAGGTTTGGTTGTGGCGGTTGACTCTGAGGTTACTCGTGAGTTCACACCCGTTCCCATGTGGTAACTCTATGATACTGCAGCGACACGCTCTCGTCATCTTTGGATGCACCAATGACAGATACTGTACTTATTGAAGCGTCAACATCACTTATACCTGGTAGACGTACAGCCACAATTGATCTGAACACTACCGATCGCTCATTATGGTAAATGATTTCCTATTATTTATTGTACATTCGTTTAAGGAGAAAAGGCAGAGATAGCGAATAAACTATAATACTTGAGGAGAGATAACACGGTACTCTAAGCCGAGTAAGTCACTTCGTCAATCTTCTCCACAAGCTTGATGGGCGCTGACAGGCCAAGGTATCGTACGACCATGGCCGGCATGTGGCCGCCCAGGTCCATGTGTGCGATAACTGCAAGCTCGCACACGTTCGGGTCGTGGGCGTCCGGGGTGAGGATGTAGCCAGAGATGTACGAGAGCGCGCGGCAAAAGCCGCTTGGGTTGCCGTTAGGGTGGTCCACCGACTTCGTCGCGATGATGATGCGGCCGGAAGGATCGCGGGTCATGGTCGTGGCAACGCAGAAGTCGCGCGCAGCCGTGAACATGACGCTCTTGCACGACACGTGACGCACCTCAGTTGAGTCGCTTAGACGCTCGAGAAGATCGACCTGCTTCGTCATATCGTCGAACTTGGGCACCATCTTAGCCGACATAAGCACGCGCGCCGCCTTTTCAGCGCTGACGCGGAGCTTGCCTGTGGTCTTCATGGTGTACCAGTCGCTGCCAGCGACCTCTCCGTACACGACCTTGATGCCCTTGTTGCCCGTCGGGCCGTCACGCCAGCCATTGGGAAGCACATCTGAGCCAGATTCACGTCGCAGAATCTGCTCCACGAGTTCGTGCTCGAACTCCTCGAGGCACGAACGAACGATCGACATGCGTACGGGCACTGTGGCGTTCACCACTGCATTGCGGCGCGCCTCGTACTCCTTGATTGAGCTCACGGCCACGGGATCTTCGACCATGCGGGCCACTTCGACGCTGTTAGAGAGGACCATGATGGAAGCGGATGGATGGATCGGTGCTGACAGGCGGATGCGCTGGGTAGGACGATGCCAATTTCAGAATGACCGACCATGCGGGCGGCTCAGCTCCGCCATCCCCCAAAGCACTCTGGCGTGAGTGGTTCAGAACCTGCCAGAATTAATAAAACGTACGTAACGGCTCGCAACGGACGCATGACCTTTTGCAGGTTCATGGCTTCACTAGCAGTTTGTATGGGGGTGATTACAGAATCCACCTTTCCACTCTCTCCATCTTGCGACATGCACAAAGTTACAGAGCTGGAATTCGGCGGAAGATCAGAGAAAAGGGAGAGGTGAGGGAAGCACAAAAGGAAACCGAGGTGGATATCATGACGTTCTGGTCAAGTTGCAGTGCGTTTGCTGATCTGGCTGTCTGGGTATCTTCAGCGGACAGGCAGCAATTTTATGTGTTTGACTCTTAACTATTCTTACCTGTTGTACGAAAATAAATTGTGACGGTACTGTACTGTGTCCTGCATCATTGTGGAAAACTCATCCGGCTCCTCGAATGAGAATAGAGCAATTATTGGAGATA
>JAADVW010001004.1:0-10927 GCA_023335875.1 Elongisporangium prolatum | reverse complement strand
TGACTTGCTCCTGCGTGAGTCCTTGAACAACATCGCCGTTGCGGCTACCGTAGAATGTGGTGTGAATGAGGCTCCACACACCATTGGGGGTAAGACCCATGTCTTCAACAGCAAGTCGATCGGTCTCATCCTTCATGAAGCTGGTGATGTCCAGAGGCTGGGTAGCAGGCGCAAACGGATCGATGATGCAGGACTGTTCGACGAAGGTGGTGTAACCCACCTCAGCGATCACAAAATCAATCTTGCGCCCCGTGCGGCGGTACGTACTGCATCTGTATGACATCTTTCTAGATCATTGGTACGACCGAGTGTATTGATATCCGTCGACATTCAGAACCGTGCGAGCCTTGCTCCTTGGTTGGCGCGCCGTGAGCGACACGGAGATAGCATCAGAAGGCTGATTGGAGAGTGGAGTGGATGAGCCAGTAGCTTGCGAATTCCACGCGTGCTCAGATGTTGGATCGTTCAAGGCGTTAAAGAGGAGACACTACTGCTCGGGGAGCTTGGAGGGCTTTTCCTGGGTAATCGAACGACAGCTCAACGGTCGCACAGGACCTCGTCGACGATGCAGGACTTGGAGGATAAGGAGCGACGGTGGTAGACGACGTAGTTCATGACGCAGGACTCGTCAATGTAGCTTGCTGAGCACGGGCGGCAAGAGTCATTCTTGGCTTGTAGGTTCCAAGATCAGAGAAGTAGGATGAGAAATGCTGGTGGTGCGACTACAGTTAGTGCTTATATTCATTTGATTGGCTGTAGGCTGCCCAGAATCTGACCCGACCGAAACATATGTACTGATCCAACCTGGACCCGCACCGCATATGACCCAGATAAAATCTACCCATTGACCAGGCATACGAGAGTGCTGGCACCCGGTACAGAGTCGCTGCTGGAGTTTTGGTTACCCGCAATAGCTCCCACATTAGCCGGTCGTTTCTTGATACCACCCACATGGGTTCGTATAGCTTTTTATCCTCTTTTTCAGTAGCGTCTAGACACAGAAAACTCCGTGAGTGGGATCCTCACACTTGCGGCACTTCTTGACAGCGTCAGCCGGAGGGTTGCTCTGCTTGCGCGGCTGTTGTTGCTGTAGTTGCTGATTACGAGCAGGCGGTGTCAGAGCTCCAGTCGGAGCAGATTGTGATCGCGCCGGAAGTGGGGCCGTTGATCTATCGCGGCCTCCAGTCCGTTCTGGTGACAGGCGTCCTGTTTTTGTTCCTTACCGAGTCAGGGGTAAGATGAGCTTCAACGAACAACATACTGTCCATTCGGTGCTTCAGCCACTGTAGGAACTGTTGGATGTTCTTCTGAACGGTGTTCTTGTACATTGGTTTTTTCAGCACTCTCCAGACAGCTTTTTTGGCGGTAGTGGACGAAGAGAAATGGCACAAGTAAGACAGAGCCTCGACAAACACTGATCCCATATATAGTATTCAAAATCGCGTGGAAGTCGACCATCAGCCTGGCTATGCGCGAGTCAGTGTCGTTCAATCGCATATCGACTTCTAAAGCTCGAGCAGCTTTGTTTAACTTCGCGTAGCCCTTAATATCGGCAGTGCGAGCCGAAATGAGTCCGTCTGGGTGAACGATCCATCCACAACGCAGCTGCTCTAGTTGAAGCTTAACGACGGCCACCGAGACAGCATTGCCGATTCTCCGGCAACAAAATTGCAAATGAGAGAGATGCCGGACATATCAGCACGAAATAGCCGAGTGGCTGGTCCCTACAGCACCCGATTGACTGGTCTGGAGAGCCACCGCCTAGGAAACGGATGAAATTAATTGTTACTCACAAAGCATTAATTGTATAGCACAATATCAGCAGTAAATTGATTGCAACACATATTTCCAGTCGCTGTCAGACTCGAACGACAAGATCAGCGATCGCCTCATCTGCACCTCCGTAGTGGTTCTCTAATTGATCTCCTGAACAGCGACCTTCAAACGCTCAGGCAGCAATGATTCCACTCAGAAACCACGAAGCTTGAATTTACCGTCGATAATTTTGAGCTACCGTTGCGCGGAACAGTAGACATTCAAACAGTTGGACAAACACATAAGAGCATACACCCACTTTTGGAATCCACTGCTCTGCTCTGGGGGCGCAACCAAACGGCGCGTCGTACCAGCAGCTGGATCCACGTGAGGACCTGTATCTGGATGGGTAAGAGAGATACGCTCAGCATTGCGGGACAGCATATCATGCAGCGCCCACGCACTGTTCGCTGTCAGAGCCACACAGTGCACGGCTGGATCACGCACTACGACGAGCGGTTCGACCAGTACACGTTGTTCGTACCTCACCATGGCGCAGATCTTCTGCTGCGAGGGGATATTGTACAGGCCATGTCCACAGAGGAGCTTGTGCTCTGCCGTGACGACCAAGTCGCGTTTCCACCGCCGTTGGAAGATCACGCCAGTCGCTACGTTGGCGTGCCCATGGTGCGAGACAAAGACGGCATGACGGGCCGCGTGGTGTGTTTCCTGCCTTTCGACGGTCTTTACAAGGTGGTATTTTCGGATTTCTCCAGCCACGAGGTGACAGAAAAATGAGATCATCAACAGTATGATCCACGTGGTCACGACGGCCCAGGCGAGTCTTGACAAGGAACAGGAACGGAAACGCACCAAGAGCATGGCGCTTGGAGAGCCCAACGCAGTAAGCGACACCAATGGTCGTGGTACTTTCGGCATTGGAGAAAAGTTCAGTCATTGGACAAAGAGTGCTCTAAGCAGCAGTAATGTTGTGTCAATGGCGGTTGAATTGGCGCCAGTTCCAGTCATTGCTCCCGTACACCAGCAATCTGACCATGAAATGGCTGTCATGAATTTGATGCTGCCCATGAGGCCTGCGAAGGTATCAACAGCTGAGCAACACGAAGATCCGGACATATTGATGGCATTTCCTATGGAAGTTTCATCGGAAGCAGAGCTCATGGCTGATGCTGCTAATGTAGGAATGGTTGTGAGCGGTGATAATGATGGCAAAGACGAGATATTGAAATACCGTCTACCACCTGATCAGCCATTGGAAAGCATAGTTCCAGCCTTTTACGTCATCGGCAAGCCTCCGCATGAAGGCACAAGGCCCTTTGAGCGAAGATCGCATGCTTACGAGTGCTTGCGCAGTGAGCTTATGAACATTATCGATCGACGAGAAGCTGGTGCTTCCAAGTCAGAGATGCAATACGATGTGTTGAAGAATTCTGATATCACAGCAAGCTTAGTCTCCACCTGCAGCTGTATGGCGTGGCAATTTGACGTGATTGTGGTGACTGGCTTAGGGTCCAGATTCGATTCGAAGATTTATCGAAGCCAAAGGACTGCGGGTGGTGAATGCATTGGTCTCACATTACATGGATGAAGAGTTCCCTCAGCACGAAAACTTGCTGCACATGCTTAAGGTACGCTCGTCACTCTGTGCATGATGCTTATTAGTTAGTTACAACAGCCTTCAGAATAGATTCTGGCAATGATCCCTCCGCCGACAGAGCGCCAAGTGATGGATTCTTCAATTGGAAAAACGATCGGTCGTCTTACCAAAGCACGTTCACCTGATTCAACTACGGAGCCTTTACCCAAGGCAATCACGCATCTGTCCAGATGGATCAAAGCGAAATGGATCCAGACCATAAAACGAGATCCAAATCTTGGGAAGCGCGTGGCAAAGTCCAAATTAAAAAAGCGGAGACGCAATAACATTGAAAAGCAGACCAACACGAGTCATGAGCACAATGAACCGACCATGGCGGAGGTTCTTTTTCACGATCAAGTGCCGATCCCACGTATTAAGCGCCCCACTGCTCGAGTTTCGGCACCAGCGGTACTGGATCTTACTTCAGAACCTTCGCAGCCAGTCGCTCATACACAAAGACCATAAATACAACTCAAAAGTCGACCTTGAAGCCAGACTGGATGCGGCACAAAGAAAAACTGTCGCGAGCGCGCTTTAGTATCAATACCAATTCCCAAGCCGAGTACGATCATTACAAGCGCGATATTGATGCTCGCACAGGATCGCGCCTGCCATTTAATAACAGTGGAGGCGTCTTTGAGAATGAAAATGATTCTACCAGTGGAGGCAATCATGGAGTGTACGGTAGGTCGCAAAGACTGGCGTTTGGGAGTCAGTGGAGCGTATGTGAATTCTTTCGTGACACTGCACCGAATCTTATTCATCTGGATCTTTCCAAGCTACCGAAAAACAGACAGCTCAGCTCATTCGTTCCTCCGCAACCGATCCTTCGAAAGCAAAGCAAGTATACGAGCTTGATCGATTCGTTTTAGTTGGTCCAGATATTTAAGAAATGAAGACGTGTAAATATTTTGTGCAAAACAGTTAACTTTATTTGAATTTTTTGTTTTCTTGAGTCCTGACATGAACGTTCTAGCGCATTTGTGATTACAAAGTGCACGAGATCTTAAGCTGAAAGGAAGAAACATCAAGGCATAAAACAATCACTTGGTCTCTGTTGGAGGTATCAGCATTCCGAGCGTCAGTGCAGCCTCTTCCTGCATCTCAGTTCTCAATAGCACCAACGTCAAAATAGGAATCGCTCCACTTGCCACGATTTGGTTCGAGTAAGTCGAATTCTGTTTATGAAGGCAGAACAGCAGCGACAACGAGTACTGGTTTTGTGATGCGATTCCGTTGCGTGACCATCGGTTTGATTCCACCATTTCGGACAAATTCCATTCCGGTACCATCGTTTGTTCAGTATCATGTAACACAAAACCACTGCCGCATACGTTTGATCCTCGTCTGTTCCATCACGGAGCGCAATTAGTGACGGAATCGCTCCATTCCGCACAACTTTTGTGTACATCAACGCGTATTTCTAGCCAGTGCAGAGACTGCGTTTTGCTTTTGCTTGTCATTCCTGTTGAGAAGCGCGACTAGAAGCTTTACACCGCTGTTCTTTGAGATCTCACTAGCAATCAAGTCGTTTTCGCAACTCATAGTTCCTAGCGCATACGCGGCTTTTCCTTCCGCTGTTCCGTTCCTTTCAGCATCAGTACAAGCAACGGAATGATCGCTATCTCGACTCGATTAACCGCGCTCTTCAAGAGCAATGCCAAGGCGGAGGTTGCGTTTTCTTGCTGCGCATCCGTCCCGTTCAGCAGAGCCCAAGTTTTTCGATACCTGTTCGCGTCAGTGTGTGTGTGGCACTTGGAAGCCCTCTATCCCATGCCACATTTGCAATTACCAGAGCACCATACTCGTTCTGCGTTTCAGTTCCAGCCAAAATTGCAGAAAGGGGCTGAACGACTCGTTTCTTCACGAACATCATGCGTACAGATTTCGTGGCAAAGCCAAAGCATAGAAAGCATACTCTTTCTGCTTGCCGGATCCTTAGAGTAGAGCCATGAGCAAGTCGACGCCTCCACTCTTGTCTATTTCTGTACCAGTAGTAATGTTGTCTGCTGCGACTCATGTCAAAACCAGCGCTGCATTTTCCATGTGCATTTTCTTCCGATCCAAGAAAGCATTGAGCAGAGAAACAGCGTCCACATTTTCAATCTCTGCCCGAGCAGCTTGGTGCAATCTTGCAATTTAGCTAACATATCGACTGCGTAGTTTTTCTTCGTTCGAAGCCTTGAGCATTCCCACAACTGGCGAGATTCCTCCAGCTTAAACGATTGCAGCACAATTAGATTCACTCCAGCTCGCAATTCTGGTCAGTGCAAATGCGCCACTCTCTCTCTGCTTCTTTTGTTATATGGAGCGCCTTCACCAGAGGTGCGATCGCTGCCTTAAACGTGCTCTCATCTGCAATTGCATCTTCGAAATACGATGCCTTCCGCTTCATACCTGTGAGCGTCATTTCGACAAATCCCAGCGGAGGATCTGGCAGTTGTTGAGAGGCAGAGATAGTAATTAGCCGATCACTTTCAAATTTCTACTCTCCCAATCTATTACCCGATCATATTCCATAGATACTGGTAGGTTGGACACCCAGTAGCTTCTTGTCGATAGTCCACTTTATTGAGTTTGCACATTGCACCTCTTGACCATCTCAAAGAAGATCGTCGGTGGTCCCTTTTCCACGCAGCGCCTTTTTTCAGCCAGTTCTCAAGAATATCATGATGATACGCTGATTTTATTTTCTGTATCCAAAATTCATCATCTGTGTTGTTTCTGCTTACTTTTGGCTCCCTTTTCATCTACTGCACTAATCGTTTGCTCGTATTGAAGGCTTTCATCTGACTTTTTTTCTCGGGTGCCAAAACGACAAAGTATCGAAACACTCTGCTCCTAAAATTCCCATGCAACAAGACTTCCCATCGAGATCGTATCTAATTTACTTGTCGCATTTGTTTACGAGATCGAATGTTTTTCAATGTGCTCTTTGTTTATCTTCTTTCGATACAAAAGCACAATATCGCTACTGGAGTCGATAACCTCCAGTGTGTGAACTGCAGCTGTTTGTTTCATTCCTTCACATTTCGATAGAGCTACCAGAGCTGCAATGCCACCATGTCCAGCAACGACTGCGCAATTGACGGGATCTTGACGTGCAAGAGTGCCCAGTGCAGATGCTGCCTCAGTTTTCTCGTTTTTAGTTCCGTCCGAAACCAGTTTGCACAACAGCCGAACATCACCAGCTTGAGAGATAAGGTACCGGTAGTTCGCTGCCAGATTGTTCAGCGCCAAAGCAGTGTATCGCCTTTGATCACTGATGCCTTCATTCAGCAGCTGAACCAGCAACTTGATCCCATTAAAGAGCACAACGTCGTCATGGAGTTCTTTGTTGGACGTCAGCTTTGCTAGACTCGCCACTGCGACATTTTTGATACGATCATCACCGGTCTCGAGCATTTTAATCAACGAGTGCTCCAGCTTCCACGATCTCATTGAAATTTTCCTGGTTATCAATCATGAGGTTTCCGAGAGCAACAACGGCATGATACATTTGCTCGTCTGTGCCTTTTATCAGCACAATCAGAGGTGGAATCGCCTGGGCACGACTGAAGGCCGAGTGGTTTGCTTTGTTTAAAGCCAAAGTCGAAAGTGTCTGAGCAGCTTGTGTCTTTTGCTTACCGAGCCCGTTGCTTAGTGAATTCACCAATTGCTGAATGTGGATCTCCAAATCAGATACTTGTTGCATTGTTGTGTCCATTTGGTCTTTCCGTCGATATCACTGGCTTCAGGAGCGATTCGTAGACGGGTACAAGAACTTTCAATAGAGAATTGTGGTGCCGAATGCGAAACAGCCCTCGTGACGGAGCGAGCACTCTCTCGAGATCGCTGAGGTACGTCACAAGGACCTTGTGCAACGGCTTTAGAACATTTTTATCGCCGCCACCGCTCCGCTTAAGTTCGATAGCAATCGCATCCAGCAGTTCCTGGAGCTGAAGACCCGCGTCTCGATCTTGATTGAGCTCCAGACATATTTCGAGCGACTTGCGCAAGAGAGTGTTCATGTCGACATCGTCGTAGCAATTCGCACTCATAGGAGTCGCTTGAGCTCAGTAAAATTCTCTTTGTTAGCCGAATGACAGACGAGTAAAGATTCAGGTAGACGTTTTGGTTACAAAGATACGGTATTGTGGGTGCGATCGTGTTTCCACGGACATTGGTTCTTGTTTATGTCGGTATCCCATAGATTCGATGATTGAGCTCCTAACGAGATGCAGATTTCAAAGCAGTTCACATAATTAGAGTTCGTTCAGGTGTCTTATCCCGGTAACAATTGCTTCGCTCTTGAAGGCAAATGTTGCTAACTACAGTTTGCGCATTTGCTTGTGGCCAAGTCTACGAACACGAAGTTTGCTGCATTTCGTATCGTGATTTATCTGTTCGCGAATCGCTTGAGTCGCTCTCGAAACGCCAAGACACAATTCGTTTATCGACTTCATCTCTGCGCCTCAAAACCATTGCTCATTGCATATTCGATTGATTTATTCCATCGTTTTCAACTGACTCAAGTCTATTCTTAATTATGTCTGTCAGCGTCGCAAGGCCACCGCGTTGACTCTCGACGCAAATCATGTTTTCTCTGTGGGCATTCGACATCATTCGCTCAATCGTCTCGAACTCTGAACCAACTATACGTGAAAACCTTTTGGTAATTCCTTTGTGCATGAAAGGCTGGGAACGCAGGCTAGAGTTTCCATTGTGCGAATCAATAAAGAAGTAAACTTTTCTATCCCGTAACGCTTGGGACTACTCTATTCCACGCCATAATGATACACCTTCGACTTTTTCTGTTTCGTTTTAATAGCGCAAGGCAAGGCTAAACGACTCACGAATGTCATGCGAACGATTTTCGAGAGTGAAGCCATTAGTAGAATTCATGCCTCACGAATCATTGGACACTCATGTAGTATTAATATTGTCCATACCAACAAATTAGCTCGTGGTTCAGAAAAAAATTACCCACTATATCTACAGTAGTTCATGTCGGTCTCTAAAGTCCACAAATGCACCATCATCATCATTACTACTTCTAGTATAGCTGTTCAACTCGACTAGTTTATCTTAGTAGTTCCCAACCAAGCAATCCAGCCTTGTTTTGATCCTTTCTCTCAACGCCGCAATTTCCTCAAGGTTGTGACTCTCAGCAGAGTTCTTGTTCCTTCTGTCGGCAATGGTAATCAGTTGCTGAATCATCCCGAAGTCTGAACGCTGTATGAGCATGTCAATGACGGACTACGGACAATCGCATGGTGCATAAAGAGCCTCGAACTTGGAGATCTGTCGTCTAGAACCGGCCCAACGCTCCATCCAGCTAGAAAAATCGGCTCGTAAATGCTCAGACCGGTTCGTTCGAAGCCATTCAAACTCATCGCAGTGATCTAGTGCAGCTGCGCCTAATTGTGCATCGGGTGGACACCTTTCTCAGCGATTCGTATGTATAAACCGAACCACGTCCAACTGACCATATGCCGCAGCGCGATCTATCGCTTTCTTCGAACAGCCTTCTCTTCGGTTTTCATGCAGCCATCGAACCACTTGAAGATGGCCATTCATGGCAGCTGAAGTCATCGCTTTTCTTGTGTAGCCTTTTGATCGGTTTTCACTCAGCCACTGCACCACTGCGAGATGCCCTGCTGCCGCAGCCTCATTCATTGCTCCTTTCGAACAGCCTTCAGAACGGTTCTCATGCAACCACTGAACCAGTTCCAAGTGGCCGTTGCCAGCTGCGACATCCATTGCGTCAGATGAGCACTGTTGACCAGGATGGCTGTGGAGGAACTTGACAACATCAAGATGACCGTGTCCTGCGGCTTCATCCATCATGCAAGGCCCTCTTAAGACCGTTTGCGAAGCGCGAGAGCAATTCCTTCGGCAGACTTGTAACGTTCTGTGTAGACAGCGTAGACGAACTGAAGCATCTCCAGTTCCCAGACCTTGCGGCGTAATCCCTGGCTTCGCGCAACCATTTTTCCGATTCCTCTCTTTTCGCCACTGGAAGTCACGCAAGACCCACTTGACCATGTCCAAGTTGTGTCTATATAGGCCCAAATCGTCAAAGTTCTTAGCAAATGTCCGCTTGGGGTTGTCGAAATAGTGTGGAGGAAACGCAGTCACAAGCCACTTGACGACATCTAGTTCCCCGTATCGGACGGCGTCTCCAAGAACGGTCGGTCGAAAGAACGCTGGCCAGTGCTCGTGCATCCACTGCAGATCTTCTAATTGAACGTTTTTGAGAGCGGAATGAATGAATATTTCAGCGTTGATGATCCTGAATGCTCCGTTCTTGCTCTGAAACTCGAGGCATCGCTTGATGGTTTGGAAGCTGGTGTTGGTCGAGCTCCTATCCAGCGTGAGCTGATTCATAGACATGCGATCTTTGTGCTCAAGCAGCCAGACAACTGTCTCTGGGGAGGATGAATAGTCCACAGGTTGCTGCAGCCGTGGCAGGTCTCCCTTGGCCTCTTGATAGATCCACTCGAGCACTGGGACATTTGCGTATCGGACGGCGCGATCATAAACTTTACTCAAACACATGACGTTTTGGCCAAGCATATATCTACTGAACCACCACATGACCACACGGACGTCATACTTCCTAAGCAGAGCGATTTCCATGCCGTAGCATAAGCGCTTTACTCTGCATTTCCGATTGAATCCTGACCACTCAAGCTTTAGCGGGCGGTCCAGGAGCGACACCAATCCCCGTTTCGAGGCGCTCTCCAACGACCATTTTGCATGCGACCACAGAAAGGCGTCGATCACGTGTACCACATCAGACAGCGCAGTATCACTATCACGGATGACTTACGTAGACCCATTCGCGAAAAATGAATGGCCTGGAAGGCTTATTGTCCGAATTGGGTTGATTACAACCTCTTTAAACCTTTATATTTTCATTTTTTTGTTAATAGATGTGGTTGTGTTAGGAAATAGTACTTTGTTTTGTTAAAATATATATATGGGAATAGTTAATAAATGTCAACCTGAAGAGGATACTTGAGCCCGAAGGAGTAAGTTGTGGAATGAGATTTATTTATTTAGTGCTTGAGGTGGATAGTATAGAGAGTTACACGCTGTATTTCTGTTTTGTGCGTGTCTATGTAGCAGACCAGCCCTATGTTGAAGCTTAGACATCAACTTTAGGCTCTAAAAGATTCTATAGAAAGAACTAGACCAATCTGGTTTGTTCTAGAATCTGTTTCACTCTCCCTCAGCGTGGCAACTCTGAACTACTCCGCCTTGTTTAAGCATATGCATAATGGGAAAAAACTCTCCGCTAATCGGTGAGGGTAAAACAACCCAGTGACCTAATATGCAATCACATGCATGTCATGCCCAGACCAAGGGCTAGATCCCAGTGATTGTTCTTCCCCAAAGACTTGGTGAAGAGATCGGCGAGGTTCTTCTCCGATGCAACGCGCTTGATGATGAGTTGCTTGCCGTTGAGATCGTGCATAAAAAAGAACTTGGGATCGATGTGCTTGGTGCGGTCACTCTTGATGTAGC
>JAADVW010001003.1:0-10933 GCA_023335875.1 Elongisporangium prolatum | reverse complement strand
GGTTTGAAAATTCCCAATTGGGTGACGGACCATCTGCCTCTCACCTTCAAGCAGGATCTTGTAGGCCAGATCAGTCCAGACTGTGTGGGTTCTCTACGCCATAGAATCCGAATCGTGATGACAGAGCAATAGACTGACCAATTGGAGACTATGGAACAGTTGGGTGCTTGTGAACCCACACCTAAGAGTGTGGGTACATCCCTATGACATACACTCTGTGGGTTGATTTCAATTGAGATGTCCATTGTCACTTTCATTCCACAATCCGCCTTCCAGCACTCAAGCGTCCAATCTCCTTCCTTCTCCACTCCCCAGCTTCTCTCTCTCATGGCGCCTGCTGTCAACGAAAGCGTGGGTCTCCACAACATGTCGTCCTTCAGCAAGGCTCTGGGCAAGTTCACCAAGACGCTCAAGAAGGACTCGAGCGTCGTGATCCGCGACGTGGGCGAGATGAAGCTGCAGAAGGAGGCCACGACGATTGTGGCCACAGCCAGCCGAGACGAAGCCATCAGCGACTGCCGCCGCAAGGTGCAGAAGATCTCGCGCGAGTGCCGTCTCGACAACATCAAGTACCGCGACCCGCACTTTGATCTGGCCGAGAACCCGACGTTCTGCCTCAACGGCCTGCGCCAGACGGGCGAGGGCGAAGACGGCGTGAATCAGCCGAGCGCCATCAAGCGCGTGGGGCAGATCTACGACAAGCCGCAGTTCATCGTGGACGGCATCGACGCCGGCGACATCAAGCAGGGCAGCGCCGGCGACTGCTGGTTCCTCGCGGCTGTGGCCACGATCGCCAACATGCCCAACCTGCTCGAGAGCATCTGCGTGGCGCGTGACGAGGAGGTCGGCGTCTACGGCTTCATCTTCTTCCGCGACGGTGAGTGGATCTCCGAGGTCATCGACGACCAGCTCTACATCACACACGGCGACTACGTCACGGCCAGTGACGAGATGCGCGCCGCCTTCCCCACGGAGGAGCTGTACGTGCAGGCCAAGCAACGCGGCTCCAGTGCACTGCACTACGCCAAGTGCGGCGACTCGAACGAGACGTGGCTGCCGCTGCTGGAGAAGGCGTTCGCCAAGGCCCACGGCGACTACACGGCCATCGAGGGCGGCTTCACGGGCGAAGGCGTCGAGGATCTCACGGGCGGCGTCACGGTCGAGGTCATCACGCGCGACATCCTCAACATCGACCGGTTCTGGAATGAGGAGCTGACCAAGGTGAACAAGGAGCTGCTCTTCGCCTGCGGCATCACGAGCGACGCAGCCGAAGTCAACGGCATCCTCACGGGCCACGCGTACTCCGTGCTCAAGGCCGTGGAGGTGAACGGCCAGCGTCTCGTGCAGGTGCGCAACCCGTGGGGCCAGACCGAATGGACTGGCGCCTGGAGCGACGGCTCGTCCGAGTGGACGGCCGAGTGGCTGACGGCGCTGAACCACAAGTTCGGTGACGACGGCGCCTTCTGGATTTCCTACGATGACTTCCTCAAGACGTTCACGGATCTGGACCGCACGCGCATCTTCACGCCCGAGTGGACTGTGGCCCAGTGCTGGACGCAGCAGCAGGTCGCGTGGCCGGCCCGCTTTGCCAGTGAGGAGTTCCGCATCACGCTGCAGAAGGCTGGACCGGTCGTGCTCGCGCTGCAGCAGGCCGACACGCGCTACTTTGTGGGGCTGGACGGCCAGTACCGCTTCGAGCTGCACTTTCGTCTGCGTCGTGAGGGCGAGAGCGAGTACCTCGTGCGCTCCAAGCAGTCGCTGGTCATGACGCGCAGCGCCAGCAAGGAGGTGCACCTGGAGCCCGGCTCGTACATCGTGTCGTTCCGCATCGCACGCTTCAAGAACGGCCACCCGACGCGCACGGCGTACATTGGCGCCTTCATTAAGGACCAGTCCAACAAGTTCATGCACATTTCCAAGAGCTACGACTACGCTGTGGCCAAGACGTTGACGTTCGCGTCCCAGGAGGAGGAACCGGAGGCCGAGGAGGAAGAGCAAGAGGAAGAAGAGGCTACTGAAGAGCCGTCGCAGGAGGCTGAGGCGGTGGAGCAGACCGAAGAGCAGAAGGCGGAAGAGGAGGAAGATACGAACGAGGAAGACTCTGTGGCCATCATCGGACTGCGCGTCCACGCCAAGGACCCGGAACTCCAAGTGGAGCTCGTGGAAGCGGACGAGACCAACCAGGAGCTGGACCCAGATGCCAGCTGCGTGCACCAGTTCCTGCACAATGTGGCGGACAAGAGCGCGTTCCTATCGGCGGCTTTGGGTGCTCCGTAAGGAATGTAGCCATCGTCTAGTTCTGTTGTTTATAAATGATATCCAGTCTAGTTTCCGTAATTTGTTTTGTTGATACACTGACTGGCTTGTGGTCAAATATATAAAATTGAATTATATTTGCGCTCTTTTTACGAAAGCATCAGAACAACTTAACACCACTTTTGTCTAAATAACCGCCTATTTTTCTCGACATCGAGGGATTGACCCGTACACGTTTAATTGCGCTGCACTGTTTCATGCGACGCTTTGATGAAATTATGACCGCAATCTTATGGTCGAGCCACCACCATGGCCTTGCTTTAGTTCTGCTTCTTCGTCGAGATATTTTGTGTTCTTACAAGATCCCCGTGGGGTCATTTACTTTACGAATATTCAATTGTATCGTAATTACCGGGCCCGATTGGTCAAAATGCTGTTCTATGTGTAATTTATTCTGCTGAGACGACAAACTCCGCACGTCAGCCATACATGGGCATTGTATTGGCCAACGCATTGTTCTTGTGCTGGCGCTGCTGGATTGAAGTGGACGGCGTGGACGTCGGCAATGGCGATGAAGTGGTGCTCAAGTGCGAGAATCCGAGGACGACACATAAGCAGCAGAGACCTGTTTGCCTGTAGGTCCGTGCGTTCGAAAATCAGTCTCTCCGGATTCATTCCCGCTTCGACAGACTGCCAGCGAACTGGCGGAGCCGCTGCTGCTTGCGCGACTACACACGCTCACACAGGTCCGACCAAAATGCCGTCGACGTCACCACTTGCTAATCCATTCAAGCACATAGAGCGGCAGGTACGTGCAGCCGGCATTGAAATCTTGCTCTGTGTGTCGCCAGCTGACGCTCATCTGTCTTCCCCATCAGAAGAAGACTCGCAAACAAAATTAAAAATTCAGACACAAAAAGCAAGAAACTAGAAGGCGATATGTATTCAAGAGTAGTCAGCGGTCTTGAAAAGGCTTCAACCAATAGCGGTAAGCTTTAGTGGTCTCATCTCTTGCTGTTGTGCCATTGAATCAGCACTTATACGCAACCATGCCATGCAGATCGTTTTGTCACTATGATGCATCAAATTCACGTAGCATCAACAACAGGCCAACACAGCAATGCATGCAGTCAATCCTTAAGCGCATGCGGCCGATCTAGCACATCATGCAGTCAATGCAGTCGTGCATGAAGCGAGCGCTTCATTTCGTGAATCAATACAGCCGTGCATGATGACAGCGATCTAGTTCATGAAGCCATGCAGTGCACATACCGATCCAGTGCTGAAATCAGTCGGTCAGTGATGAAGCTGTTCCTGAGATACAAGACCACCCCTAAAGGGACATAGCCCCATTCTGACAAAACTCAAGTGCATCAAGTAAGCACTGGAGCGGATTACGAACAAAATTGGCCTAAAAAGACAACTGCATCAAGACGGGATGCCAAGCAATAATTCATTGCGATGGTTACACGATTTGCTGATCAGCGTCATCCAATACCATCAAGCAACAAACCATTAGCTTCACTGAATGGCCTGCCACCCAGCTTATGCAATAACCAGCAGCCACCATTCCGTTGTTACTTTATCATTAAGATATCTATTTGCACCTCTAGTCATTGTTAGCTCAAGGATCAGTACCATGCCGCCTTTTTTCTAGCGCGTGATCACATTTTGTTTGCTGCATTCTTTCATTATGCCTGTCTTTCGGACGGTAGACTTTCTTACAGACCGTATGCGGGTCGGACATGATTTTGGCTTTGATCCATCTTTAAAATAACTTTGGTTTTGGTCTGGCCTAAGGTCAGATTTGAGGACAAAAAAGAAGGAGTCCACGTTAAGGAACTGTATCGTTCTCTGTGATAAGAGCAACAGTATGCTTGGGTTTCTCCGCTCCTCATATAGAAAAAGAACAACCAAGACACAAGTAGCCAACAATCAATAAACAAGCAGTCGACAGCTGAGGCACGAGTAGCTGCAGTCGCAGTAGCATACAAAAACACACGCGTCATGGTATTTGTCAGCCATGGCGAGATGAAGAAAAAGAAAGCAAAGCGTGGATCAAGAACGTGCAGAACGCATCTCGGGTACCGTTACACTCGAGCTTGGGCATCGACCAAGAAAATCGTATATCGCTGCAACACCTATAGGCGCACTGATTGCCAAGCAAAGTTAGAGCTTTGCTCTTCATCGTTCGAGTACTTCGTTGCCAACGAGCATACCAGTGAGGTTGGTCGTATCAGAGGAGATGCGAATGTTGTTAACGTCGAAGGTGAAATGAAAGAAATGACTGATCAGATCGCAATTGAAGAGGTTGGATTGCGAGCAAAGACGATTTGGGAACGTGTCAGAGACCATTTTTATGGTGGTGAACATGCAAATGTCGTGCAAGGTCTCGGTGAACAACAAGTCATGAGTCGAGTTTATTGAATTCGCCGCCAGCATTTTAGTGGCGATCTGCATGGTGTGATCGAAGGTCATCCTCTCTCACTGGTACCGAAAGAGAACCTGAACTTTTTCCAATTTCATTTGGTATCCGCAAACGCTGATCCAAGAAAACAAGCCGATCGAGTTATCGGCGGAAGGGCGCACCCAGATTTACGCGAACTACTTCAGTACCATGGTGTACCATCTTTAAAGATGGAACGTTTCGTTGCGTCCGAAAGGATTCAAATAATGCGTGATTGTGATGGTCCATGATCGAGCAAGAGTCTTGTTTGTGCCGGCCTACTATGTTTTGTGTACATTAAGATCGGAGGATTCCTACTTCGACATTATCGAGCTGGTGATCAAGAATACAGATCAAAAATTGGAGCCTGCTGAGATTATTTGTGATTTCGAACTTGGCCTTATCAATGCTGTTCAGAAGCATTTTCCTAATGCCGAAATTATTGGCTGCTTGTTCCATCTCAAGCAAGCGATACGCAGACGAATGAAGCGCTACCGCATCTCTGAGCATGAATCATCCATTGCAATGGAAAAGGGCGTTTTGGATATGCTCACATATGCTCACCGTTATCCATCCATCAAAAGTTGCAAAACCTGGCATCTCCTGGGTGAAAACTCAGATCCAATCGAGCTGTCTCCAACGTGGGGTTTCTTATGACAAAGCGAAATGGAGAAAATTTGGCTTAATTTTCACAAGACATGGTTGGGTCGCTACAAAATCGAAGAGTGGAATGTCCACGGTCTCGGAAATGATCTTGTTGCCGCACAAACAACCCTCTGGAAAGATTTATCGTGAGTTGAACGCTGCCTTTCCAACTCCACATCCCAGTATGTCTGTATTCGTCGGTGTTATCGGTCACATCTACGTGGACTATGTGCAAAAGCAAGCGGAAATCACCCGAGGTCGCTCGAAGAAAAAACGACGCAGACAAAGAACTAGATCAATAGATTTGGTCGATCTACCGATCCCTGTGGAGCTAAATGGCGAAGCTGAACTCGAGATGTCTTCCAGCGATTCACCTGACACCGACTACATTTTGTCTGATTCCGGTGAAGACGACGAATTGACTCAGCTCAAGCTTGGGCTCCACGGCAGATCTGATAATGAAGCAAGTCCTGACCATGCATACGATCATGTAGAATCCGAAGGCGAACAAGAGCCAGATTATTCGTGTGACTACCCAGGCGACGATGCTAGTCTCAGTGGTGGTTTTGTGGTGTAGCTGCTCATGAAGCTGATCTCAGCTCGTTCATATAATGATCTTTGAATCGGTAGACTACAGTACTTTGCTTATGCAGGTACAGTATTACGCCAATCATTATACCAAGTTGCACTCGACTCTAGCACCAGACTGGTAGAGTGCCACGGTTGCATTTGTACTGTTTAACAATCATTGATGTTTCTTTCTTTTGGATTCTGATTGTTTTTTTTATTAATGAGCTGTTGGGTCTGTCTTTTGTTCAGACATGATGTTTTGGCCTGCATTTTAGCCTGACCCAAAAGCAAGGTCTGACCCGCATACGGTCTGTAAAGAAATCTTCCCTTTGGACTTGCAAATCTTCTATTAGTTGGCCTGTTGCTTGTCAGTAGGTGTCAACTATGTCACTAGCAATGTTGCAAATGCCGTATTCTCTTTTTTTGAGCTTTAGTTGATTCTGCTGATAATTTGTCTGTCTGTGGCATATCTTCGGCGTCTGCGAATGTGACTTTGATATGATTTAAGTGGCCCTTTCAGTAACATCGTCACATTTGTCTAACAGCAAATTAAGTTCATTTCTAAACCGTTGATGCATCCCATAGCGTGAGTCTTGACGCAGGATCGAATGATCTGCCGCACGATTTGATACCTTATCGATGACCAACCACAACTCTGAATGTGGTAGATCAAATTCAGAATTGTAGGTCAAATCGACTAGGATATTTTGCACAAATAGCCGCTCTCATCTGACTTGCACTCATTTTTTTTTATTTGATCGCAGCGCCTGTCTCGAAGAATGCAATGATATCGTTTTTGAATCGTCCAATGTGTTTTTTTCCGTAGAATTGACCATGTTGAGGGCGTACAGCCCACCCCGGTGGGAAATACCATGGATCTAATTTCACCGCAAATTCTAATGGCAACGATATATCAGCTTTTTTCTTATTGGTGATACCCAGGTTTCCATCTCGAAACATTTGGTAGACTTTACGCAGCGCGTAAGATGTCATATCCGCAGTTCTAAGGACCCTTCGCACACGTGACGCGAACGAAAATTTGACTCTAGAATTCTTGCCCAAACTGAGCGCATACTGTTTCGTCGATGTCGCAATCGTAGGCATTATCCTCGGGCAACTGATCATTTAGATTTATTACACATTCAAGAGCTCCTTTTCGTCGATATTTTTATTGGAGTTGGCGACGGGTGAACGATACGTGTTCGAGAAAAGGGAACACCTCGTCAATCGGAATAACAACGCCACTTGAAAATATCGACATCTCTTGAATCTCCTTGTCGTGATTTTCATTTTTTAAGTTCATTGCCAAAAGGCGCCGGATTTGATAAACCAGCCACAGACTCAAGAAATTCCAGCGACAAATGAAATGTTACAATGCTTTGAATACCAGGGTATTCCTAGAGTGTCGCCCTATCATCATCAAGGCTACCGTGGTATATGATATCATTGGTTCGAGAAATCGTTTTGGAAGCGTGCCGATAAACACGATCAAATCGATATTGAAGTTTTTCTAGCTGCTCTCGGTCAATAAAAAGAAGCTCAGCAATCGAGTTCATGATGCCATCGTTCCACTGTAAAGCTTTGACCAGCTGTTCAGGCGTACTGACGTTTTCACCAGTTTCACAATATCCTTTCACATGTCGTGTTGCTAGTGCGAAGTACGCGTCGACCATAGACTTTCCATCTTGGGTTTCAGTGTGAAGCATGCGCAAAATTTTGATTTTTGTTGAATGTCGATTGGGGGAAGGAAGAATGGCAAAAAAAACTTGTTCTGGTACGTTGGTGCATTGTCCGACTGAAATATAGCTCCTTTAACTTGTCGGAAGAGAGTGCGTATGCGCACGAGCAAAACTTCCATTAGTGCAACCACACACAGTTTGTCTTGTTTGTTGTCGTTTTCGAAAATGCGATCCAAGTATAGTGTGACAAGATGCAACAAAAATGTCTTAGAATTCAAACGGAATTACACATACCTCGCCTTTGCTGTCGCGAACTCTTACGCAAGCACCATACCAGGAAATCCCTCGCTTTCCATAATGCTGATGTGAACTCTCTCTGAAATAGATGGATTCAAACTTCATTTTGAAGTCAATGATGACAAAGACTTGAGTATCGCTGATTACTCGATGAATATGGAGCTTTTGATTAACCTGACGCACGATGTGACCCATGTACAAAATAACCTTTCACTCATTGACCGTGTCTTCTTCATGGTCCAGAAGACTTTCTCTTAGCTTTGATTTAATTCGTACAAAGAAACGAAATACGGCGCGGCATCGATCACATTGGAAGGGCAAACCTCTTGGACCTTGCGTCGGAAACTGCTGGAGCGCATAGAACACATCGTGGGACGCTTCAATACCGCAGTTGACGTGCCAAGCATACTGATACTATATAAAAGTTTGTTCAGCTCATAAGTACGATATCAAAAAAGATTTGTGGACATACCTTGAGAAAATTCTTTACTTCAAAGGCCGTTTGAATTAGCTTCTCGCGGTAACATACATATCTTTTTGATAAGCTTTCGCATCAATCGCATGTTATCCATCACAAGCTCAGTTTTCAGGTAGACGATGGCCTTTCGAATGGTCTGACCACGCGCGGTTATCTTTTTCGTCAACGATCGGAATGCTGACTGCTCAATACGATCACCAGACAACGGAAATTTCCTGATGTACGCGTTGTGGTTATCTGTGATGCCACGCCGTCGAATAATGCTTGGAAGCTACACCCGAGTGTTGTCAACCATAATTTTTTGTGCCCCACGATAAAGATTGGACATTTTCATGGTCTAATATAAAAGCCAAGAAAAAATCAATGGCGTTCTTGTCAAATCGTTGGCTCGTGTCTCGCTTCTGCGCAAGCTCTTGACCTCGAACGAGGGCTCTGAAATTTCGACAACCCCTCGCAAAGCGCTCCTTTCCGAATTTGAGGCCTCCATTTTCATCAATGATAGCCACAGTGTCATTTAATTGTTCAAATGTATGCGAACCGCACGAGATCGATTCACAGACGCGTCTTTGCACGGAACGATGTGGAAGCGCTTGCACTATTTGGACACAATTGCGAATCACTAGTGCAGGGATTGTAGAGGTAACAACAGCAACCAACTCCGATGCGAATCTGGGGCAAATGATGCTGGCTGCCGCATCTGCTACAGCAACGATGAATCGATGCATATCACGTCCCGTTTTATCATCAATCCATCCGTACCTAGGCGCAGTGTGTCGGCATTTGGATAAGTTCTTGAATATTGTATCCGGAATACCAAGTGACTGCTTCAATCAAGCCTTTGACGGTGCATACTTGACTCGAATGTGCAGATTCGGGAGCGATATTTTCTTTGTCGTCAAAATTGTAGCTGGTGGTGATCTTCATGCGTTTTGACTGTCGCGTAGGTGTCTTGGTCTGATGATTAGCACCCTCAGAGATCGCCAGAGAAGTGCTAGTGTCTTGAAGGTAGTGATCGTTACAGGGAAATTTAGATGCAGGATGTCGTCCACGTTTACGGCCAAGCTTTCTCCTCGACAGACTTGCCATCATGGTCGCATTGACAACGAGGGCAAGCACCACATTGGTCGCAGGATCCTCGCTTGCATCCGCGACTGCATCCCATCGTTTTCAACTGGATGATATGGAAAGGGATCATCGTAAGTGATCCTCAAATATAGAACACAAGTACGCGTTCAGAGCAAGGGGATCACGCGGAAATCATGTAAAGTAAGTGACTCAAGTTGTGTTATCGTGATCCATGGACCTCCATCAGCAAAAGATCTACATTGACAGTCGTTGACTATAGGCAGCATCAGCCATACTTGAGCAGACGCAAATCTCAATTGACGCTTTGCGTGAACAGCACGAGATGGAGGAATGCAATAGCGACATGACAAGAACCTAAGCGAGCCGCATCCGAAATCAAGGCTTGGCTCAATGAAGATGCCATCCTCCATGAGAAATGGTGCGAGCGAATGTCTAAGCGCGACTTCATGCGCCTGACACAAGTCCGTCACTATAGCTCGCCGAGATTCCTCCTCACGAGAAATACTGGCGTGAACCGCAAGCCAAAACAGCACCCAAGTAATAGCAGACGTGCCAATCAAATGTGAATCAAACAGCGATATTTTTCGTTCACAAACTTTTTTGCTGGAATATCTTTGCTGGTTTTTGTGTCTGTTGTGTCAAATGCTTCTACCATTAGCACAAATATACAGGATTGTGTCAGCCATGCAGCAAGCTTTATTTATCCCCTCGCAAAAGGTTGCATTCTATTTCTCGAGGGGATAAAATAAAGCCAATGCCCAAGACTTCCAACAGCATTACCTCCAAAATCGCAACTAACAGCAGCGCCTTGGCCGCCTATACCATCATTTATAGAATCAGCGTGAGGGCCTGCAGGATCGACATGACCACTAACACCGCCATCTATAGAATCAGCATCAGCGCCTGCAGCAGCGCCTTGGCCACCTACACTGTCATCTACAGAATAAGCTTGAGCCCCTACAGCAGCACTATGCCACCAACGGTGCCGTCTACAGAATCAGCGCGAGGGCCTGCAGGAGCGCCATGGTCTAACAGCGCCAACTGCGTCGTCACCGTGGGGGCCTATAGCAGCGATTTTTGCACCAATAGTGACTACTTCAGACTAAGCGTGACCGCTCGCAGCATTACCATGACCACCAACACTGCCACCTACAGAATGATCACTAACGTTCTCAATAGTGCCATCATTTGGCGGACCCGCTTTGAGGGATTTTGTTGTGTTGGGTTAATTTTTCTATTTCTAATTCTAAAAGATTGTCGAGAATGTTTGTTTTTGGAGTTTTATCCAATCACAAATCTTGATAAGTCTATATCTTGATGGGAAAATGGACAAATATGGGGGACACCCACCACTTGTGGTGCTGCATATTGCAGCCAAAAATCAATATTTGGCAGTATGAATGATACGAATAGATTGTCATTTAATTGGACTTTGTTGTGGTATATTGTTACCGGATTTCATAAAAATCCAACTGG
>JAADVW010001002.1:0-10962 GCA_023335875.1 Elongisporangium prolatum | reverse complement strand
TCCATCATCTCGAGCATCGTCATCTGCTTGTCCATCGGGTCGCTCGTGTCCTGGGACTGCACCTGCCGCTTGACGGCGCGATAGCTTCTGAGCACGTCGTAGAGCTTCATCTCGGCGCGATGCAGCGCGCTCTTGGCCCGCTTGGCTTCTGCTTTGCCAGCGTGCTGCCGCTGGACAGCGCGCAGCTGGACGACGGCCTGGATGGCGCGCGCAGCGTGGTCGTGGATGAGCCGGCGGTTGTCGTCCTTCTTGAGGAACGCGTTCACCTTGTGCTCGGAGCGCGTGAGCACGAGGTAATTGCTCATGACAGCGATAGTCACGGCCGTGAAGAGTGTGCCGCAGAGCCCAGCCATGACGGCGAAGAACCGACCGGGGCCCGTGCGCGGCACGACGTCGCCATAGCCGATGGTGAGGATCGTGACCACGAGCGACCAGAGCGCGTCGCGCAGACTCATGGGCTGGCAGCACGAGTCGCTCTTGAAGGCGCAGAGGAAGCGCTCGACCACGAACAGCGAGTAGCCAGCCACGCCCAGCAGCGTCACGAAGCTCACGACGATGCAGTGGCTCGGGTAGTTCTTGAGCGTGGACTTGAGGAAGAAGGCGCCCGTGAAGTCCACGTTTGTGAGCGAGCCGATGAACCAGCCGTTGCTCGAGTTGAACGAGTTGCGGAACTTGATTACGCGCACCACAAGCGCCACGCGCGCAAACATGAGCAGCGAAAAGGCCACGACCAGGTCCGGCCAGCGCGGGTCGATAGTCTCGAGCCCCGGGAACGGGTGGATCACGAGCACGAGCAGCTCGAGCATGAGGTTCTTGCGCAGCGACGAGCTCAGCAGCGTGGCCTTGGGCGGCACGATGTTCTTGATCTTCATCACCTCGCACTCGGCGCCGTAGAACTGGTAGATGTAGAACAGCATGATGGCTGTCGAGAACGAGATGAGCACGCGCAGCGCGTGCAGGATCATGCGGCCGTCGGTCACGGGCACACTCTCGGTCAGCGCCGCGACGCACTGCGCGCAGCCCGCCGCTGTCTCGGGGCACGGCTCCACGAGCCCGTGCGTGTTGGCGAACCACAAGTACTCCATCTGCACGATCATGAGCGCGAGCCCGAACAAGCCGTAGAAGAGCTGGAACGTCGTGTGTCTCCGCTGCTGCGTCACGAGCTTGATGCGCCGCTCCTGTGCCGACATGATCTCGGCATTGCTGGCCCCGATCCCGGGCTTGCCCGGCGACGCCGGAATAGGCACGGCCACGCCCTTGAGCGGCGGCGCCGGCAGCAGGTGGCCTCGCGCAGGGCCTGCCGTGCCCAGCGGCACGATCTCGTTCCTGGCCGGCATGCTGTGTACAGACGGATGGGGCGACGCACGCACCAACCGCCACGAGCCGGGCTTAAATAGAACGGCCGTTTTGGCATTAAGCCATAGGAATAGATAGATAATCATTCTCATGAGTCGATCTCCTTCATTGTTAAGTTACCAAGAGGATGGATTACGAGCAGCTAAAGGTCGCCAGCGTCTAGTAGAAGAAGCCGATGATCTTGCCACCCGTGTGCTTTCGGCGGGCCTCGTGGTGGTCCATGATGCCGTACGTGGTCGAGACCACGATGTGGCCGAACTGGCGCGACGGCAGCAGGTTGTTGATCCACTTCTCGTACTCGCCGATCTTGACATCGAAGCGGGGCGAGATGACACCGCACTTGTTGATGCGGCCCTTGAGCTCCACGACGATCTTGCCGGCGCGGTGATCATCGACAATCTCGAATTCGCCAATGTAGCCTGTCAGGACAGAGAGCGTCGTGAGTCTATTGGGCTTTCTACTGCAGCCGACAGCAAAGAGAGACGCACCGTTCTTCTGCATCACCTGCAGGAACTTGACAATGACCTTGGACGACGGACGTACCAGCACTTGACGCTTGCCACGCTTTTCAGCGTTGTACATGGTCTTAAGACAATCGGCCAACACACTCATGCGCACCATTCTGTACACAGTCAAGTCATTAATCACACCACCCAAGACAGCCAAGGTCGACGCGCCAGTAGCAGCTACACGTGATCTCAGGTAGTCTCAGGTACAGAGACACACGCGCTGCGAGACTGGCGCGAAGTTGCCTCCAGAGCCACGCCCGGGGCGCTCCTTTCGTCCCGAAGACAGGGAAACCCGCTGCGTTGTCGCAGCAGGTGAGCGCCCCGTGTGTGGCTCGTTCGTCCACAGAAGGACCATGCACACGCCGAAGCGCAGAGACGAGAACGCGGCTTACTTTGAGAAGGATTGATCGCGTCGACGTTGAGAAACGAAAATGCTGATCCCAACAGCATGTGGATGGAGCTGCTCACGTGATGTGGCTGGTGGACACGGCTTGTCATATATTAGCCAATCATGTGTGTTTGAACGTATTTCAGCCAATGAAAAAAGTTCGTAAAAACAAGACGTAATTACGTTAGAATATTGAGAATGAAAGGATATTGAGTACAGCGTAGTTTAGGACGACGCACACGTGAGTGTCTTGATGGTGCACTTGGCCACTCGTGAGCCGAAGCACAAGGGCTTGAGTAGACAGACGCCGCTGCAGATGAGACCGCCGCTGGCTACATCGTTCTGCGCACACTTGCAGTACGCTCCGCAGCTCATGGCCGCGATGGCGCTCGTGGTCACGCCGGCGCCATTGTAGTTGCACCAGAGCTGGCAGTCGGTAGAGGACACGGCAGTGGAACGTGGGCGGCATTGGAAGTAGTCGCACACTTCGTTGTCTGGGTGAGGAGCTGCTGGTGGCTCCGAGTCGTCAGCTGGTGCGCTCGTAGCGTTGAAAGTATCAACTTGACGTTGACTCGTGGTCGGAGTGCTGCTGCTGTTGCTGGCATGAGCTCCTGACGTGAGCAGCACGATCGCTAAGACGCTCAATCGCATTGCCAAAGTGGAGGCGAGTCTGTCGGCAAAAGCGCCAGTGGGACATAGCGAGAGCCCGAGATGGAATGGGTACTCTGTGGCTCTTGGTCACGCGTCTGTTGAGGAGCTTGTCGCAGAACCTCATGCTGTGTCTGCAGCTGCTTTCGCGTAGGACATCCGCCATTCTGCGCTCAATCCTTCTCTTGGGGTTTCACCATCGAACACGTCCAGAACGATCCGATGCAGTGCCGCTTTTGTCAAAAGAGTATCCATGTTTGTAGTCACATTATGTCAAAACTTTACATTGCTTGCGACCTTTAAAGATCCATTGGCCATGAGCAGCTTTTCGAGTGAGACGCCGTCGATCTACGACGTTCAGTCGCAGCGACCGACCACGAGATTGCGTCTGGCCATGCAGGAACACGAGCGACTCATGGCTGAGCGGTCTAGGGCGGGCTCTCCATGTCCTTCGCAACTGTCGATGGCTCCACCACAAGAGAAACGACCGCAGACTCAAGCGACATCCATTGCCGATTTGGCCACGCAGCTGCAGACTCTTCACCAGAGAGCACAGAAGAGTACAGACGGAGAGAAGCAAGCGGCCTGCTCTTTGGGTGTGCGGTCGTTCATTGAGAAGATCGGACAGCAGGAGAAGGACGAGTTGCTGGTTCATTTGCTGCAGCAACTCACGCTGGCTCAGAATGAGCGCAAGCAGGTCGCGTCGTTGGGGGAGCAGATGGCCTCCCAACTCGTGCATCAACAGGTCGAAACCACGCTCCGCAGTCAATCACACTTGTTGTTTCGGCTTAGAAGCTGATGGAACGTTCTGTCTGACAGCAAGAGCTGCGTATGAGACACAGAGAACAGGTAGAGCATCTGCAGACGCAGCTCCATGAAGCTCTGCACAACAATCCCCAGGTCGCCATTCTACAGCAGAAGATCAGTGAACTACGAGCGCAGACCCGAGAAAGTGAACAGCGGCTGCATTTCGCGGTAACATGAGCAGCCTTTACGTCTGGTTTCGAGTACTGAGGGCTGACCTGTTCGAGCTTACGTAGGTTCAGAAGCTCCAGCGCAGTCGCAAGCGCGAGAAGGAGCTGCAGATGATGCAGGACCCTCTTTGGGACGTGTAAACAGCTCTCAAGTCCGATAAAAGATGCAAAACCAATCTCTCATCATTGTATCACGACTCAAAATGAAGTGACGCTGCTTAAGTAATCGCATTAGCTTTGCGTACGGACGGGGGAGTTCACGTTGGCATTCCTGCAGCTTTACGAAGCAATGTGCGAATCAGCTGTGGCGACCGGCGGCTTGTAGCAGTCAGGGATGTACTTGAGCTGGAAGCTGTTGAAGGCGTACTTGCTCTTGCCAGTGTTGGCCAAAACATTCACGCGACGCACACCGCGTTCACGCATGGCGCTGCAGAGGTGGATCCCCTGCTTGACGTGGAACCCGTCAACCAAAATGCGCGAGCACTCTAAAGTGACCGACATGGACGTACGGTCCTTGCCGCTCTTGCAGCAGGTCGTTCGGGCCGCTCCCATCTTGCGGCAAATGTCGCTGGACTCGAGAAGAATGTTGACGTTCTTCTTTTGCACGTGCGACGCTCTCGTGGTGTTCAAGCGCTGAACTAAGCCCAGGAGCTCATTCTTGAGCTCCATCATGCCTTCCAGAATGACATGGCGCTTTTGTTCGAACGACGGGCCGAACTGATTGTTCTTTAACAAGCTCTTCATCTCTGTCTCGTAGACCTGGAAGTAGTGCTCCAGGCGCTTGACGCTCTCATAATTAATGTCGTCCTGCAGACTCGTGTCCATCACATTGTTGGCCATGGATTGCATTTCGTTCACTCCTTGCGTGAACAGCACTGCATGGATTTTGATGGCAGCTCCTTGCTGCAGAACGTCAGGCAGGATCTCAAACACTTCAGGCGGAACGGCAAAGGTCACCACAACCTCATCCTTCGAAATGGAATCAGATATGCCCACACACTTGGAGTATTTGAGCTTCGGGTCCTTCTCCATCGACTGAAGGATCTGTAGAGTCACATGGGTGTTCAGCCACTTGATTCCTTCGGCCATGTCTTCGATCATGCCGATTTCGTTTCCATAAGTACTCAAAAGCGATTCCATGCTAAGCAAAAACCCTGTCGAGCAGGTCAGCTGTAGTTGCATCTGATGAGCAGGTGACTTCTTCGCTGCCAGGCCAATGAGACTCAGGTACGCTGCACTTGCGATACACAGGATTTGAGATCGAACGATATCTCGACGTATTTCCAGTCTATCCATGAACTTTTCATCCTTCTTGGGGTCCAGAGCGAGCTTCTCCAATCGACGCAAGCCGCCTTCCTTGAACCCGAGAGTGTGAGCAGCCGGACAGCCATGCGTAATGGCAGAGTGGATCAGCTCATCTGCAATGCCTACGCCCAAATCGCCCTTTGGATTTGAAGACTGCGGTGCAATCGCTCCTGCAGGATCGCCACTGGAAAGAATCACACGCTTGGCTCGCATGAGGTGTGTGCAGAGGTTTGTGGGCATGAAAGCCGCATACTTGTCCTTCTTCTGGGTACTTCGCTTAAGACAGCTCGTGATACCGGGTTCCTTTCCGTCTTCGAGAGTGAACAAAAGAGCCCCGTAGTACTCCTCACAACGCATGTAGGAGTCATATTTCTGCTTGAGTTGCGTCAGTTTCTCTTCCCACTCGCGAATCATATCTTCGTGTGCTTCCATGATATCACGGTTGTCTGCCTTGTTCGGATCATCCAGCAGCTGTCGGTACGTGTCTTTCTTCTTGCCGATGAATTGCTTGATGGTCTGAATCGACTTATTATTCCGCACCTGCAAGTACTTGATATACTCTACAGATACTCCGATAGAGCAGTACGAAGCTGATAGTTCCTCCGACACGAGCACGTGGTTCGCATCTTGAGAGTCCAGCTTACCGCGCATCATGGATCGATAGCTGAGTCCCAGACTGCTGGGCGCTGAGCCAGTCGAGTGCATCTTGTCACCTGAGATCGACTTCCTGCGCTCGTACGCGACTGTATCGGCAATGAAATAGCGCTTGGCAAACATATACGAGTGGCCAAGGTTGATACTCTCGCTAGGCACCACGCGGTCGACGATGAGGAAATGCAGCTGCTTGTTTCCTGAAGCTCGTCGGCACTCCAGCACGAGTGTCGAGTCTCGAGAAAACAGCAAATCCATCGGAGACACGCAGACCACACCGAGCAGCTGCTGGTTCGTCAGCGACTCTGTGTTCGGATTCACAAACGCGAAGATCTCGAATTGTAGTGTTTCACGCGCATTGAGTGGCACATACAGCAGCGTATTAAAGTCGCGAGCGTAGAAATCGCCCACTCCGCATGAACGAAGTGACAATGCGCCTTGCATCTCCGTCCGTGAAAGCTCCACAGGTTCGTGCCCCAAAACGAGAGACGATAAAACGACGACCATGTGCGCAGCGCTCTGGGCTCCTTTGCTTCCCACTGACACCACCAATTCAATTCCTGGAGGCTTTCGGAAGCTGGACAGGTCCAGGCATTGAGATCGAGTCTGGTGCTCATTGATTGGCTGTGCTTTGTGCTTCACGACCTTCGTGCTGTCTTGTTTCGACTGGACCGCAATCGACAAGCCGCAATCATCGTGTGCACGAGGAACCTGTGACACCATCGAGTGCGTCGAGGACAAGCAGCTATCACTCTTGGATCGCACCAGGCGACGCTCCGAGTTTCGCGGTCGAAGTGGCGGCTTGGCAGCTCCAGAGTTGGCTCCATCTATGCTGGGCAGTCGAGAGACACGGAAAGCACGCTCCTGAGCCATCGCTTGGTTCGCGACGTTCTGGATCACGACTGAGTCGGTGGCCTGGCGGAGCATGGTCTTGTGTAACGGGCTTTCACGTCCGCTGTTGCTCATGAAGCGATGGTGCGGACCGGCAGACATCGCTGCGAAATCCTCAGCCATCGACTCACGCGTGGACGGCAAAGCAGAGCCTCCAGTGCTCGTGGACCGACGATCCAGCGAAGGCAGGCTCTGACGCGCCACGAACTCCAAGGTCCGCTTCTGGATGCATTCCCTGATGCAGGCGATCCAGGACCTCATGGAGTTCTCTCCGTCTTCCGTCACGAGTGTGAGCTTACGATCTGCATGCTCCACGATGAACTGATACGGGAATCCGTCACGCGGCGCGTGATGGACTGTGGTCGTGTGGTCGACTGTGATCTCCCCCAGCTTGGTGAGCTTCTCCTGGGAATCGTAGTACGCCAGCACAGGCAGATCGCGTCGCAGGATGAAGTAGCGACGGCGCCAAGTCTTCCAGAAGGAGCCCTGCTTGACCAGATACCCGTTAAATGCGATGTCCGAGTCCGAGAACTGTTCCACGTCCTTGCCGTTCACGTTCACGCTCTTCTTGCGCTTCACAGCTGCGGTCTTCTTGTCTCCGGCCTTGGAGTACGTGCGGTTCTTGAGCATGCCCATGGCGCGCGAGCCTTCGCTGGCGTGATAGAATTGGTCCTGGAACTTGCCGCTCTCCGAAACGCGTAGTTGCGGCTACACACAGCACAGTTAGCCGCCGTTCTTCCTACGATGAGAGGCATTCGGACGTACGCGTGACTGCTGCTCCATGGAAGGCGTGACACGGCTGGTGGACAG
Source organism: Elongisporangium prolatum (assembly GCA_023335875.1). Classification (NCBI taxonomy): domain Eukaryota; phylum Oomycota; class Peronosporomycetes; order Pythiales; family Pythiaceae; genus Elongisporangium; species Elongisporangium prolatum. The sequence goes on along the minus strand of JAADVW010001002.1, from coordinate 3,430 downwards.
CAGCATGGCGATATCTTCGAGCTTGACGTCCAGCGTTTCCTCTTCCTCGTCGGGCTCGGCTGTGGCGTCGCCCACGGACAAGCGATCGGGCACGGAGTTGCGCGCAGAGCCAGAGCCCATGCTGCCGCGCGTGGAGCCAGTCTCGCTGTCGCGCTTGGCCACGACCACGGGCCGCAGATCGCCCGTCATTCCCGACATGCGCGCAGCCGTGGGATGATGCATGCTCGTCCGCTGGGGAAGGGAGAAATGGCGAAGCCACCTGCGGCACTTTAGCCACTACCCTCATAGTGCAACTCCAACCCAGCGATCTGATTGGTAGGGAGGGTGATAAAATCAAGTTTACGAGGAACAACGGTGGGAGAGTAAACGGCGTTGCAACATGAGAGGTTTACCCACGCCCCTCTTTCTAAGAGATTGTCATGTGGTCAGATTGGGGCTTCGGCGCAGTATAGAGCCAACCTAATTATCTGGATTTTGTCGCGATATTGTGATCTTGAAGATCGTTCCACAAAATCATCCTTGTGAGCTAAATTTTAGATGAATTTTGTAGAAATACCGAGCGCAACAAGACACGCAACGGAAGAGATCGCTGCTCCACGAACAGACCATCATCAAATTCTTCTGCTGTGGGAAGAGATCGCTGCTCCATGGACAGACCATCATCAATCTCTTGCTCATCGCTGAAGATCGTCCCTTCATTACTTTGATTTGTGGCCTGTCTCAAATCTCCAAATTAGAATAATATCTTTTAGTCGCATTTTGAGAAAATTGCGATCCGTTGACTGCCACTTCAAGTTGTCCAGTAGGCTGATGGGCAGAAAAACTGACTGATGGTGCGTGCGTGCGTTCTCGTGGATGGCTGTCTCCCAGCCACACATGCCACGCCCATTGCAATGGTCTGAGAAAGCTGCATGGTTAGATGGTCAGTGTACGGGCTGTCTATTCCCCCATGAGCTTCTCTTTAGTCATCCACAGACCACATAAACACATTCATGCAATTCGCTGTATCACGTTGAGTGGCTTTATTAGTATACATCGCTCTATCCAATCACTTCAATCGCCCCTTAGCAATGACACGTCAGCATCTCTTTGTACTCACGCAGGTTGTCAATGATCTCAGGCGCGTCGTCTTCCCCCACGAGCTCTTCCAGCGGCACGTAGTTGCTGCTCTTGCCGATCACATGGATGCGCAGCTTGCGACTTCCCTGCTCGTCCACCATCCACATCCGGTATCGCTGCTGCAGTCCAGACAGTGAGCAGTCGACCAAGGCTTTCACAAGTTCCTGCTCCCGCGTGAACGCGTAGCGGCGGATCTGGATTTCCTCCCAGTACCGGTCGGTCTCATCCGTGAAATTTGTGTCTGGTCGTGACTTGAGCCGCTGCAGCGTTGCCACGTGGTTGGCGAACTGATCCTCCGGCAGTGAGCTCAACAGCTCCAAGAACGTCTCGTGAATGAACGCGTCAATGCAGAGCGCAATCTCGCCCGAGGCATGAGAAGCCGACTGCACCGACACACTGAAGCCCAGCACGCCATGCGTCTCGCGTACGCAGCAATAGACCTCATAGCCCAGTTGCTGGCAGGTACGCAGGTGGTAGAAGAGTGGCTCCGACATAATCTGGTCCAGTAGCTCAGCGTACGCGTGATCCTGGTCACTGCATTGGCCCAGCTGGTAGTACACTTCAATGGTCGAGTTGGTCTCCTCGTCATGCTCGCTCATGTCGCGGAGCAGGATGCCATTGGCAGTAACCGGCAGCTCCGTCGTGTGTAGCGCTCTGGGTGAGATCGGTGGCAAAAGCTGCATGGTCACGTTTACGATCTCATTCTCCACTTCATTCACGAGATCAATCGCCTGTTGCCGCCACACGTTGCCATGCACGAGGCTCTTGATAGTCACGGAACAATTCCAGAGCTCGCAGCTGGCGAAATCCACGAGCTGTTCGTACGTGATGTGCTCTAGCACGCGTAACTTGTCGTCGATAGGGAATGAGAGACGCTCCAGCAGCAGAAGACGCATGTATCGGACCTTGACCGACGTCTTAAGGTTCAAATTCCGGTACTCCTTGATCATTTCGTCCCGCATGAGCGTGAAAACACCACGGGAAAGCGATTGCTGCGAGCGTGGGGGCGCCAACAACGTATGGAAAACCACGCGCACGAGCTCCGGCAACGTCTCGCTAAAGCCGCTAAACGTCACTTCCACCTCCATATCCCGAATCCCGATCTCGAACTCCAAGTTGGCAATGTTGGCTTGGTATAACACGTGTTTGAGCGCGTCGTTGACCATCTTGATGAAGATTTTGGCATAAATATAATGCTCCACGCTCTGCTTGACGGACGGCAGCGACACGAAGAAGTTAGCTTTCATCTTGGGCGTGAAGAACGTGTCGTCCTGTTTGAACCAGAGTTTGCTCATGTCAGTGGTGTGAACGAGCTCAGGCACAGCTCCAGACTCGGTCTTCTGTTCCAGCGGCAGAATCTCAAACTGCTGCGGCATGAACCGATTGCGAGACGGCTGGGAGACGGCCCTGCCAGGCGAGCAACTGGCCCAAGACTCTAGAAAGCGCTGAGGAATGGGCTCGGTCGAGTACTGAGCGCCGAACCAGCGCTCTGAGACCATATTTGGCTCGTTCTGGAACGAATGTGAGAGCAACAGGATGCGCGTGTTCTCCGGTGTCATTTCGTCCAGAACAGCTTGGGTCTGACCTTCGTCGAACACGCCCTGCATGGTGTCATACCGGAGCAAATCTGGACGTTGTATGCAGTAGCGATCCTGCATGAGTCCACTGAGCTGACGGCACAGCGCGATGGGCTCGGACTCTTCTTGAAACCGGAAGGCCAGATCACTGGATGCTCGTAGCTCGTCAAAGATCCACGATTGGAACCCCTCGGCCCGAACGAAGTGCAAGACATCGAACACGACTTGGACAACCTCATCCCAGTGAGCCAGCCCGGTCTTTGTGAGCGAAATCTGCACTTCAAACAGAGAGCCAAAAGAGCCAAACTCGAAGCCATCGCTCTCCGTGATGCCGGCCGAGACGTGTGTGGCCCAGTGGTGGTCACCGAGAATGGCTGTGGTGGAACCAGCGCACTCGTGGCCAAGTACATGCGCCATGTACTCCCATGGCTTCTGTCTGTATGCATGCAGCAAGGGCGGCAGCGTCCAGTAGATGTGCATCGAGTGCAGCTTGCGAATGGGCAAAATCTTCACAAGCGTGGGCTTCTGTCCAGCCGCCAGGCCAAACGGTCTGGCCACGCTCTCTGTCTTGCGTGGCTCACCTTCTGAGCGTCTCTGGATGTGGCTGAAGATCTGCTCGACCCATTTCTGCATGTCGTCCAGCGAGTCTTCCCCGTAGACACAGAGCTTCATCACGTGAGCAGAGTAGTGCTTCTCGTAGAACTGGACCATGCGTTCACGGACGTCCACACCCT
>JAADVW010001001.1:0-10966 GCA_023335875.1 Elongisporangium prolatum | reverse complement strand
TTATGGCGTAATCTGTTTTGAGGAGAGTTGCGGGCTTGCGGATAAAACGGAGTATATTTCGGCTGCTCAAATTACTTCCTCCGTCCGGGAGCTGTGTGCGCGGACTTTGGAGTTGACTATCAAGTTGATAGTAGATAGTATATACACAACTATTGTCAATTCCACCCAAATTTACTTAAAATGTCGGTTTGGGCAGTCCAGCGGAACCGTCCACAAAAAATTCTATTGGTTTTCATTTTTTATATTTGACAAATCAAATAGAGGTCCGAGAGAACACTCCTCCATCATAGACAACGGCAAAGAGGGAGGAAGCAGCATCGCGGCAACAAGTGCACCCCAACACCGTCTATCACTGCCTGTTCGGGTACTACCCCTCGGCTACTCAAGGAAGAAACTTGTGCACAAATACAACCAATCAGAGCGCTTAACCGCGATACAAGCACTTCCTTTATCTTCCATGATGTCAAGTTGCACGCCCAAAACCCCCTAAACTCGATAAATGGTATCGTCCAATGCAGGGGATCGATTCCCGGATCGGTTTGGGCCCTGGTCCAAAACTCGAAAATTGATTCTCATTATCGAATTCTGACGGTTGATTGGATCGATTTCCACCCTACCTCTTCAAGTATATGCAGAGGTGAGAATGGCTCGCCGAGATTCTCAAACTCAAGCCCATTCTCACAAATAGTGCCTCCGGGTCTACAAATACAATTCCCACACAATCAACACAATCACATCGAGAATGGACCAAGACAACGCCATCATAGTCGTCGTTATGGCTGTCGTCACTGCGATGGCCGCCTACATTGCCACTAGCGACGGTCGCGAGTTTCGTGAGCATCCCCAAGCCCAAATCACCATCCCAAATGAGACGTTTGAGCGCGCGCTCGAGCAAGAAGCCGATGGCTGGTTCCGGCAAAACCTACGCTCCTCCTACAATTCCTTTTTCCAAGTTGCTCAAGAGGTGATGCTTCATTGGCCGTCCGTCCACGGCCCCATCCGAGTAAGTAAATGCTATTTGGCATCAGCGTGGTGTAGTGGTTATCACGTCTGCTTTACACGCAGAAGGTCGCCGGTTCAAACCCGGCCGTTGATACATTTTGGCACCCAGCCATTTGATACTCGAAACGCTGCTATTGACGAGACACACCTCTGAACCACTCGAACGTAGCGCAACACAACGCTTACGATGCGCTATCTTGTGAGGGAATCGTTCGTGTTGCAGATAAACCCTTTTCTTCCATTGCGTCGCATAATTGCTCCAAGTCTTCATCATTGAGCGTCTCTGATGGCTGGGATTCGGGCTCTGGCTGCTTGTCACTCCGTATCGGCTTCTTTTGAGTGACCGCAATAATGCAACCGGAGTCTTTTTTATTCTTGCATCAGAAGTAGCATAAACACCGGCAACAGGTAAAATTGCACTTGATGATCTATGGAGACATTGATACCAGATAAAGGGCCAAATGTAGTAACCAATCCTCCTGAACGCAAGAATTATGCTACACCGGTTGATCCTACATCAACAGTTTTTGATACACTACCATATACCTCTAATTGAGCTGAAGGAGCCGACATCCCGATGCCCAAGCTCCCCACAGCAGTCAATGTCATTTTAGTACTATTCCCTGTCATGAATACTAGGTCGTTGGAGCCCACCATGCCCATATATGCCCCATCAGTGGAAGTTCCAGAACTTCCATTTGACAAGTGGAATGCATAACTGATAGGAGCGCCACTATTGCTACTTTCCAAAAGCATCGCCGTATCAAATGCAGTTGATCCATCGTTGAATGCATTCATACAACGAATATACATATTTCTCTGCATCACCGTAACAGGAGCGGTCCCCAGAGAACTGCTATAAGGAGTGTTTGTATTGAATAATAACTTCGGGGTAGTATCATTTACTAGGTAAAGACATTCACCACTTGAAGGCGCAGCACTTGAGCCATTTGGATTAAGACAGATAGCGTCAGCAGATGTGGCTAATGCGAAAGTGTGTGGATACCCTGTTTTATATGGCTGTGAATTACCAACATTAAAGCAAAATCGATGCGTTTGAGAGATGAACCCAACACTTGGCTTTGTCGTTAAAGTTGATATTAAAAAGATCTGCGCTGGTTGCTGAAACACTCCTACCTGAGCGGTAGGATCGATTGAACTAACAAGATTCAGAATCGAATAGGTTCTGTTGGTGCTGGCAGATCCATCGATTTGAGTACCGATAGTCAACGGACTAGAATCATCAACTCGGTAAACTCTGATACTGTCTCGCAAACTTGTATTTGCAACTTATTTGATCTGGTTTGTAGTCGCACTACCGGATCCGAATTGAATCACTGAAAAAGAGAAATTGGAGTTCGTAACCATTGCTTTGCTAGCTGATACTGTTCCCGCTGTGATTCCATTCAAGTGAGTTCCATATCCAGAATTGCCATTGAGATCTGAAGCTGTTGCTGTGACTAGCGTTCCATTCATGTAAAAGCTGGTAGAGTTAAAAGATCCGCTTACATCGAGTTGATAGCTTGGAGAAGTTGTAGCTGTAAGATTTCGGAATGAACTGACGTCCTTGTTTGCACCGACCATAGCAAGCTTATACACTACGAGTGTTTCAGCTGTCACGCCTGAGAGACTCGGGAAGTCAACTACAGATCCGGCAATTGTCAGTGACCCACAGCCGAGGCTTCCAGCAACAGCCAGCGAGCTAAAGACACCGGTTCCACCTAACTTTTTATATCGTTTGTCTGCAACTGCAATCGTGACATAGTCATTTGATCCGAGATAGAATGAGCTGTTGAAGATTGGACTATTCGTTGTCGGAGGAAGAGACATTTATAGTTGCTTTTATATAAGAACGAAGAAAGGATCCTGAACTTCTATCAATCGATACCAAAGTCAAAGCTTAAGAATTACCCAAAGAATGAGCACTTTGAGCTTCCTTTTCGGATGTGCGTCGCAAGTCTATCTGGCAGTGGGAAGAGTAATACCGTGCTCTATATTATCGCTCTTTTGAGCAAATGCTTCACAATGATCGTCATCTGTACTAAAACAAACGAGACACTCTACGATCATCTCAAAGATACCATTGATAATGTAGAGGTCATCGAAGAAGGAATGGTTCCTACAATGGGTGAGGATGATTCTGAGACTAGCAAACTCGTTATATTCGATGACTTTGTTCTCGAACCAAAGAAGACTCAATCTCAAATAGGTCAATACGTTATCAGAGGCCGAAAAAAAGGTTGGAGTATGATCTATATCAGTCAAAGCTACTTCGGTATTCCAAAGACTATTCGCATCAATAGCCAATATGTAGTACTTGGTAGAAACTTGACACAACGTGATCTTGGAATCATTTGTCGAGACTTTCCAAGCGATATGCCAATCAAAGATTTCATTGATCTTTACAAACGAATCACAAGCGAAACAATGAGCACGATGACGATGGATATCATCGAGAGGAAAATCTTCAAGAATGTCATCGAGTACATTTGCGAAATGTAATTGTATGATCGAGTCAGACTTTTTTTGTCTCATCAGCAAGCGAATACAAGCATTAGGATCAAGAATCTGAAGTGGTTTCATGTCCTGATCATGCAAGCTCAAAGTAATCTCATTATTTGTTCCTTGCATCGGACAGTAAGCAATTCCTTGCCCCTGTGAAGTCGTAATGAGACTCTCAAAGCCAACACCTGCTGAAGTAAACGTATGGGAGAACTTGGTTGTTGCTTGCGATAGGATTGTAGAGATTCGATAGCCCAACGATGACAGCAGCTACAGGATCAATTTGAGGCACGATTGCGCTATTCACAGCGTAAACACTTGTGATCTGCGCAGCTGGGTAAGTACCATTCGAAAACCCAACATTTGAACCAAATCCGGAATTATCGATGATGTATATGCAGTTGCTGGTATTGTAGGGAATCCGCTTGCAGCTGTATAACCAGGAAGATTCTTGACTGGCTGCATCGAACTGGAGAGCATAAGCTGATGGGTTCTCCGCACATAAGATGAAGTAGTAGTATTCCCCAGAAGTGTGGTTGATAAATTAGAGATTGTTCTGAATTGACCAGTGTTGGAGGTAATTATTAATATCAGAAGCGCTGTATGTGCCATCCGGGAGAGTAATCGAATATGTGGTTGTAGTTGCTGCTGTTGACCAAATGATCTTGAATGAATTGTTTTGACATTGAGCTGTGATAGCTTTCCAACTGTAGGAAATGGAGATTGAACCGAGTGCGCATTCAAACTGACTAAAATCGATTGGCTGGCCAAACCGATATCTGAACTGATGCTGAGCAACTTGATTGTTGCGTTATAGTATCCGAACGCGTCACGGAAGCGATTCTTGACCATCTTGCAGAGCGCGTTTAGAGTTAGGATTAGACTTTCCTCGCTCTTGTGGAGACGCATCAATTCAGCAATCATGTCAGAATTTTGTACGCCAAACACTTTCTGAAAACTTGATCGTCATACTTATTCGGATAATGGATTCGAGCAATGAATTCCTATGATCCTATTGCAGATTCTCCTTCCCCGATTTGTATAATCTGAAAAGATGTTTCAAATACAGCTCCATTGTCGCTTTGGAGAGCTTGTCATTGCTCATCTTGAGATCACGAAAAATTATTTTTAGTTCGTCTAGATTTTGGGTTTTAGATTTAAGCTTTGATATTTTTGTTTTGTGCTCATATATAAACGATGTATAAAGAGTTTCGCGTCATCCTTAGCGGGCCGTAAAGGTATTGCATGGAAAGCCTGTTCGATTAATGCACGCACAGCTTAATGCTGGTCACGCTCACTATTTCGGACCCGAAACATACAAGAAGCTTGTGAAAGCATATGATTCTGGTAAAGGAACTACTTTACACATGACTAACGGTTGAAGTATTGCGAACGCACCAATCTGGACTAGATGGAAGTGGATTTTGGGGGAGTCTGTGGGATGGAATCAAGTTTGTCGGAAAAACTGCGTGGAATTTCTTAGAAGATAACTGGAAGCCAATTGCCGGCTCTGTAATGGATACTGTTGCCGACATTGCCGCTCCGGAGACTGGCGGGTTAAGTCGCGATATTCGACTAGGTGTAAAAACAGTGACTGGGGTCGGCATGGCTGAACCACGTCGCACTCGACGCATGAAAGGGGGCAGCTTTAGACTGGGTTAAAGTCAATGGGAAGAAGAATCCATATGGAGTGGATCCATTTTCTTTGTATCGCTTGAATGTAATACGCTTGTCCAACTTCGAGATCCTCTCACAAAATTTCGAACGCTTATCACCGTCTTCACCAGGTTTCTCACACCATCTATGATAATGCTGATACGTAGTATTCCTCTCCACGCGAAGATAACAATCAAATTTAGCATGTAATAATCGATCGGCCAGCCCCGTTTCCTTAAGTTCATTGACATAATTTACAATACCCTCATTGCTAGCGGTGGTCATTGAATCATATATCTTAGTTCGAAAAAAGGATTTTGGCTTGGGGTTGGCAAACTTCTTGAAATATGTGTAGAATTTGTTCATCTCATTCTCATTCTTGATCACATCATCAATCAGTTTGCCATAATAGACATTGTTGTGCTGTTCCGCCGGATTCACATCGAAAACTGTCATCTTGCCTTCGACAATGCCGATCAAATTGTTAGAAGCACCAATAAATTCAGTGATGTTGCCATGTACTTCTTCTTCGTGGTAAAGTTTTTGACTAGATTAAACTGAATCTGTGATTGCAGACTACATTGCTCAAGGCAGTTACGAAACGAGCGCTTGTCACCAGCAATTTCCTCATACCAGCACAACGTTTTATGACGAAGTTGCGGCGATCCACGCTCTCCAAAGAAATTGGTGAGATGCTGTGTCATGTGAGTCTTTGCCGTTCACAGAAGAATCGTAAGGAGTTTGAAGAAGTTCGACTTGCCAATCTGCTTCTCCATTGAATATAACATGGGCATAACCTTCATCTTGCTGTCTGGATAGTGACAGATGCTACTGATATACTCCATCAACCACTGGTACATCTCAGAATCATTGAAGCAAATGATACGCTTCAGGTAGTTGACTAACACTGGGCGCAAGTCAGATTCGGTAATTTCTTCATGGAGATCCTTTGCTAGCAGAGGATTGGCTAAGCTGAATGTCTCCATATCATATGAATCATGTTTCCATTTGCAGACAGTATTTGCAAATTTGTGAAATGGAATAGTATTGAGGAGGTCAGTCAGCTTGGCGGAACGTGGCTTCTTGTTTTCGGTGTACTGGATTTGCACCTTGAAAAAGTTCTTTGAATCATATGCCTTAATCACAGAATTATCGTCCTCCGTTGGCTTACGCTTGTAGTACGCGACATCTGATCCTTCAAAGACATAGAACTCATGAATGAAGTAAAGTACAAATCGTTTCAGTAAATGAAGAGACTCGAAGTTAGTAGTTTTCAGCATCTTTTCAAAAGTACTGAAATTTAGATCAAAGTCGTGATTTGGCTTATTCTCAATCACGAGGTACTTCTCCGCCCAATACTCAAGCTCATCGATCTCAAATAATGTATCAACCATAGCTAAACGCATTTGTTCAATTGTTCGGCCTGTAAATTCCACCAGCTGAGTTAATGTTGCCAACTTCCGCTCGGATTTGAATGTCAATTCGAAGTCTTGATCAAGTGTAGATAGGTCAAAAGGCTATACTTTGGGTGTTTTGCTTGGCTCACTGCTTGTATGAGACAGAATCACAACCAGCAGCAATTCTTTTCAGTTTGCCTTCGTTCAATGATGGATGATACTTCGAGTCAAACCAACCATCGAATTCTTTCGTAGCAAGCTCCTTATTGAAACGCTCTACATTTTGTTTGTGCACACAGAGATAGGTCTTGAGCATCAAATATCAATCAGAATGAGGTTGACGAGCAAAGGGTCCGGCGAGATTCCATAAGTTTTGGGTATTGTAGTACCAATCATATCGAATCATCATACATAATTGATACAATCGCACATCGTAGGCTTTAGTTGCTAGGAAGTATTTAACACCGCATTCAATGTTTGCTTGTTCAAATGATTCACGGTCTTCACTGGACTTAAAGTAGAAGTTGTCAAGAATCTTCGATTCATCGAGCTCATTGAATTGATATTGCAAAAGATACGTGTATCCATCTTTTCCACAGTCAGGTGTGACATCTTCACTGTGCTTGTAGTCGATGGAATCACCAACTACGCGCATCTTCGACTTGATCCAGTCACTTGGTGACTATGCCCGTGAATCTCCCAACTTGGGTTGGTCGTATTTATCAATACATTTGATGTGCTGAATGCAATGCTCGCCAAAAATTTCTTCAATAGACTCGGTTATCGTTTGTTCTGAAACAATATCAGTAGTAGTATAAGTGCTACTTGGTGTTGTTGCTTCGACTACAGGTTCATCAACTGCTGGCTGGTACTTCACATGATGTCGGCACCAATCGCCTTTTGAGCCGCATTGTTGGTTTGCCTTTGGGTGGTTCTCTGGGAAAATTTACTTGCACATTGTTATTATTTCCTTATATTTATTTTTATCGCTCAAGATGAACTCACTATTATTTAGTACTATATATTGAGGAATATATTTGTCAGAAATAAAACAATTCCACTGGAGTGATTTGATTGAATAAAGATGGGCAGCGTGTTCCGTGAATGTGTGCTTCTTCTCAGTCAAGAACGTTTTGCTCGAAGAACATGGCGGAGGTCGAGTTGGAGTGCGCTGTATACGGCGAAGGGACTGTGTTTCCCGTAAAGATCCCAAGCGATGTGAGAGTGAGCGCGGTGCAAAAGAAGATCGCGGGCATCTTGAGCACCGAGCAGCACACTGGCCCGCCAAGGTTGTTGACGCTGTACTTGGCGCGGAAGAAGGGGGAAATCACGTGGATGAAGAGCGAGTACCCTCTGAAGCCATTCTTGAAACGTAGAAGACAAGACGATAGCGATTATGTGGAGATGATTCCAAACTGACGCTCAATGATGATACGTATTTTGGTGCGAACTATCAGCCTGGACCAAAAGAAATTCACGTGTTGGTCGAACCCCCAAGTCTGACGCCTCCTGCGCTGCCTCGAGACCGTCAACTTGATGTGGGCGATGTGCATATCCCAATCACGCAAAGTATGTCGTTGGATCCGCCAGCACTGGTCGCATTTTGGAAAGCATTTCTAAACGATCGTACCGAGGTCAAAGCTGACGCATTGATCGAGTTACCCCGAGACACGTATCTTCTTGGTGCTTCAACACTCGGCTCTCGTATCTACATTCGTCATTGCTATCCTGAGCTATGGAAGCTTTGTCAGCAGAGGATCGATGATGAAGTGAAGAACACACCGCATCTCGTGATTCTCGGCAACCCAGGGATTGGCAAGACGTTTTTCGGCTTTGTGATCTCGCTTCTACTTGCGCGTGCTGGTGCGACGGTGGTATATGAGAGCGGTATTCTCAAGCAGCGCTACCTTCTCGCCAACGCGATAGTGGCTGAAGGTTCACCGAACGATTTTGTTCAAATTCTCAAAAACCCGGCAACATATTACATTGTGGATGCCGTCACGCCTGCATATAATGATGCGAAGACAATTCTATTGACGCCGCCGCGCCACTCCATCTGGTACGAGTTCAACAAGACGAATTGCCGATCCTGCTACATGCCAGCGTGCTCTTTGAAGGAGATTTTACAATGTCGTGAGCTGATGTACTCAGATACACCAGTGGCCGTCGTGCGTGATTGCTTTCGTTGATGGGGTGGTATTGCACGCTATGTCTTGCGATTTGCACGAGTTGGTGATCAGCGGGTGTTGCTTGTAAAAGCGATGGACATTGTTGACCTCGACTGGTTGGTGAACGCCTGTGGTCAACTTGATGCGAACGACGCTCAAGTGTCGCATCGATTGCTGGATTATCGTGTCAGCAAAGCTTTTGACAGCGAGTACTTCGTCTTTGCATCGCAATATGTTCTGCAAGCGGTCTACAAGCGTCTGTACGGGAAGGATAAGCGTAAATTACTTGAGTTCATTGCTGCATCGAATGGAGTTGGTGCTCTTGCTGTGCTTCGTGGCCATTTGTTCGAAGGGCATGTGCACTCGGTGCAGCCGCGAGGTGGAACGTTCCGAATTCGGCGTCTGGTCGACAACAACGAGACGTACGATGATAATGAATATATCATGGAAGATGAATGGAACGGCGAAGACGAGGATGGTGACTTTGGCATGAATGCAGACGATGATGTTGCGATGGATGACAGTACTGCTGCCACGTTGGTCGACGATGACGGTGTCTCACCGGTCGTTTTTTTCAGAGATCCGAGAAAGTTGTCGTTTTCAATCAGGACAGTGCAGTTGTCGCTGCTGCTAACACGAGTTACCTGCAGCCAGCGGTGAAGAACTACCAGTCAGTCGATGCGATCATCAAGCCGGATGTACTGTTCCGGGCGACTGGTGCACACAAACACCCCAGCAAGCAGAAAAGTCTCCACGATGTTTTGAAGCTTCTGGGAAATCCCGCTGCACCGCGGCTGTACTCGTGCTTCCACCAGACAGATTCACCAATTTTCGATATCAAAGGTATCTGGACTCAAAACGCAAGAGGATGACGATGCCAATTCAGCAGTTTGCAATGGAAGTTCCAGAACCAAGTTCCGAACTGGTTCCAGAACCGCGTTCCAAACCGGTTCCAAAACGATATCGTACTTACTAGAATTGCTGTGGTGCTTCAATCCTACGGTGAATTGAAATTATTTGGCGAATTGTGATGCCATCGGGTTCCAGAAATTTCGGAACCAACTTTCAATATCTATAGGGGCTGTGGTTACATTGACATCTGGATGGCGCGTCGTTTAAAGTGACAATTATGGCAATGCCAGAGAATTAATATACGGATTTAGTGACATTCCGCGTTCTTTCTATGAGCGCGCGCTAGTGGACGGACGAGGTTACATCGGTCGCTCAACCTGTGCATAAAATGGCATCTAGAGTACCCCTAGACCCCCTTAGAGACCACGTTAATGTACTACATGGTACGGATCACGGAGCGTTTGGGTTTCAGAGGACGACGGCGTGACTGCTCTGCCTGCCGTGGATGCCGCAATAAGCTTGAGAGGCGTCTTAGCTGATGGTACAGGCTTCATAGTCGTGATTGCCGGTTTGGCTCTTGGTCGGCCTGGCGTCTGCTCGCTGCGGCGCTTTCTTGGTGGCTGATGACCCAATGAGTGTGCTGCTCGTCTTGCTCGCCACTGCCAATTGCGCATGAAGAAGACCCTTTGCTTTCTCTTGTTTAGCCAAAGCCCGCTCGAACAGTGTGGACTCCTTCACGAAATGACGCTCAAGCAGTTCATCCATAGATCGACTGGATACTTTGGTCTTGCTAGGCACGGTCGCGGCAGGTTTGGCTGGCGGTTGTCGCTTATTCTCAACATCCATTAAGCCGTTATACCTAGACAAACTATCACATGAACTATCGGAGGAAAAGCTTATCTTATGCGACGATATCATTGACGAAACACCAACGAATCATGCAAATATCTGACGTAATGGCGGTTCTGGAGGAACATGTGCTCGATCGAGTGGTTGCAGCACCCGACGGTTGTCCAACACATAGCCGGTCCGAGCAAGGCGTTGGTTTGGTGGCGCTGCATCAAAACTTGCTTGCATGAATGGTTCGCGTTCGAGATCTCTGATCCGCTCCCAGACATTAAACGCTTGATCCATATCGTTCGGGGCAAGCACAACAATCCCGAATCGACCACCCGCTACTTGCTCAAGACAAGTCACAATATCATCCGAAAGCGACGCTATAGTTGGAGGGAATGTCCTGAGCCATCTTGGTCTCGCGGGTGGATTAGGAGCGCCTCCAATGGCGGTTGCCCTCATCACAAACGCTTGCAATGCCTCAAGATTCCAATTCAGGATGATCGCTGGATCGTGTTCAGTAATATTGACGTGCGAAAGCGTTTCCGCCAGCTA
>JAADVW010001000.1:0-10967 GCA_023335875.1 Elongisporangium prolatum | reverse complement strand
TCTGATTCTTACCAAACACATCATTGTAATAGTCTTTCAATATCATATCGTACGTAGCAGCCCAATCTATCTTTTTGTCCAAAGTATTTAGTGCTGCTTGAGTTAACTCTTTGATATTTCCACTTTTTTCAACTCTATAGGCCTTCGCGTACTCCCCTAAAATATAACTTGCTTCTCGGAAAGCTTTTGATTCTCCTCTGGGTAAAGCCACAGGATGTATCTTGTAATCTACCAGCCAATCATTGTCATTAAATAGCCGGATAACTCTGTCTTTCAAGTATGTAGCTCCATTATGTTGAGATGCTTTGTTGTTTGCATTGTTCAGTGATGCTGATAAATCGTTCAGTGATAGCGAACTATCCCATAGTTTTTAACTCCAGTAAATAGATTGGATTGTTTGAAGCTTACGTTATTTTTCTTCAGTATAATAACAAAATGTGATAACGTATGCGCCCAACTAATCTTGGACGTTATCGAGTTGTAATTCTTCTTTCCAATTGAATCAGACACTATGTTGAGATCTTTATCGATATGATAGTTTGGATATTCCCAGTATTGATGTGTTTTTGGATGTTTAAGTTTTCCAATTGGAATAACTTTAAATCTAGATAAATCATTTATTTGTAGAATCTGCTTCAGAAGATCTTTCGCGTCTGTTTCAACTGCTCCATCAGCAACATTTGTGGAAGCATCTCTATATGATTGTTCCAACATAGGTTCATCTTTGATATCTAGTTGATCTTGAAGATTCTTTAGATAACTTAATGTTTGAGAAAAATCAAAAGAAACATCTGCCTTTCTAGAAGGTTTCCCAGTTCGTCTATTATAAATCGTTCCATTCTCACCAATGAATGTATCCTTATCTGGCATACCATTTGATTTGAGAGGACTATTTTTTTACCAATCAGCTGAGGCAGCTTTCCATATATGTACTCGATTTCATCTTTAGCAACTGATTGTTCTTCAGGAATAGCAGGTTCAGTCTTGATTCGGGGTTCCATAATGGGCTGTTTAACATCACCAGACTCATTTGTTTGATTTGTAAGTGCCATGGACTCATTCGTTTGAGTAGATCCCGAACTGGTATTATTGTCAATTTGAGTAGATACTGAGATATTATTAGTATTGGTTTGAGTTGATGCACTGGCCGTTGATGGAATTTGATTCAAAGCCATCATCTTGGCTTGGTCGCTCGTCCAGTCTGTTATTGCATAAGCTTCATTTTTGATGCGTTCAAGCTCTTGTTCTCTCTCGATCTGCTGGAGAAGCTGTAAGCGCTTGTTCTTTTTATCTTGTAAACTCTTGAAGTTAGGAAACATTTTTGTGTATTCTATATTATGCGGCCAAAAATATATATAGAATATTATTATTGTCTCTTGTCACGAATCAATAGAGTAATCAGCATCGATGTATCTCCAAATCGAACATAATTGAAATCTTGATCGACAATAGTCAACGAGGTGTTATTATAACACCCATCTGAAACCGAGATCCATCGATACTCAGGATATGAAACACTTATCAGTTGGTCTATTTTAGTGCCTTGCGTACTTAAAGACGTCAAAATGTCAGGAGGTTGCGCAGCTTTGTTGTTGACGAGATTGCAGCGTACTAGGTGTGAGCTAACAGGATTAATCTGGGGAGAAATTGTGGAGAGAAATGATTGATTAGTAGTCTGAGTTGTGCTAGGATATGTGCCTGCGGCAAACCCAATAACGTTACAAAGTTTCCAGATAAAACAATCTTGGGCGTGTTCGTAGCCGTTGGTAAGCCACCACCTCCAGAACTATACAATCCACTAGCAGGACACGAGTATCCTGTTGGTAAACTTGTGGGAGTTGCTAGTATATCAATCTAGCATGAGTAGTAAGTAGCATTGCCGATACTTTAATGTAAGTAATATTGTTTCCGGAAGCATCAATCAAAAAGGCTCCTGCCAAGATAAGCTGTTGAGTTATGTAGTTAAATACATCTGAATACTCATAGTAACCATTTGGAAGTGTAATGTTGATTGATTGATACGTGGCTGCGGTAGGCACCTGAATACTAAAGGTGTTGTTAGAGTAAACCGTTCCATTGATATTGAACTGGCTGTTGTAGATCTGAATCGATGATATCGCGATTTCTTGAGATTTGAAATTTACTGCATTCCCACTAAAATTAAATCGCAATTGGTTGTTATAGCCATTTGATACAATGTTGTTTCGGTTGAACACAATAGTAGATGTAGACATGGCTTTCGCTATATTAGTAATGTTATAGTATCTTCATATTAAATATTTAATTTGGTGTTCATCTTAAGACATAATCCTATATAGTACACATCCACAAGTTGTAATCTAAGATGTCTGCAATTGATTCTATTTTCGAAAATCTGAAGATTGAGTTGGCTCAGATTGAATCAAATCTCCAAATTGAGTTAGCTAACATTAAAGCAGAATCAGATATCAAGTTGGATGAGTTAAACGAAGAGCGCAAACAAAAGATGGCTGAACTAGATACTTCTATGGCCGAAATAGATGCCAGAATTGCTAAATTAGAATTAGAAGCTGATCCTAATGAAGTTGCGCGTGTGAAAGCTATTGAAGCAAGAATTGAAGATATGTCTCCAGATGAAATGAATGTTAAGATCGCTGAGTTAGAGGAAAAAACCAAAAAAGTAGAAGTTATGTTCACTTGCGAGTGTGGAAGCAAGCTACAGGTGGTAAATAAGAAACGACACTTCACGACAAAGAAAACACATCGATTACGCGCAATCATTAAATAAAGTACCAGTTCAGTAACATAGTTAAGCTAACAGAATAATTCCGTTGAGTCGTCTTTTTTTCGTTAAATATTTTCCCAGTGAAGTTTTGTCTCATGATCTGCTTCACCGAATCGATGAATAAGCATTGTCCCTTATGAGCTGTAGATTCTTTCTATGCGCGATATATATCCTCTTCAGTGATGCCTGGCAGATTGAAATCTGTGAAGATCAACTTCAGATCTCTTTTACTGTTAGCTTTTAAAATTGCTATATATTTTGCGTTTAAACGAATCATCTTATCTGTAGCAAAGTAGCTGTGCGAGATGAATATTGTGCTTAGTAGTTTGTGTCTGCCGCGAGTAAAGTAGTGGCTAAATAAGTCTTTTTGCAACTTTTTGTCATTTGAGTAGTCATCTATAATAACAAGTTGGAGCTCATCTAGCTTTTTGATAGCATCTACAGACGGCGGAGCATCGCTATCATAGACAGTCACGAAGTTTTGCAATTTCTCTCTAATGTAGTCATATAGCTCCTGATCTAGATTTCTCGCAATAATGTGCAGATGGCAATAGACGTGCGGAGATTCTTTTAGAATATGAAAAACTAAATTTGTTTTTCCGGCGTAACGAGGCC
Organism: Elongisporangium prolatum; assembly: GCA_023335875.1. Classification (NCBI taxonomy): domain Eukaryota; phylum Oomycota; class Peronosporomycetes; order Pythiales; family Pythiaceae; genus Elongisporangium; species Elongisporangium prolatum. The sequence continues at coordinate 7,588 of JAADVW010001000.1, read as the reverse complement.
CAAGAACTATCATACGAAAGAGCTTCTGAATGCCTAATGCTTCATTTACTCCATACGATTTCTTTTGAATTCCTTTGGTAACGCAGCTCCAAAGTCAGGAATTAGACTCATTTTATATTAACTCTACTAATATATATAAACACATATATAAGTTTACAATTTTATGAAATTATGCTTCCAAGCACATATTTTCCTACACTGTACAATAGATCTGAATGGATTGATGCGTATGACACGCTTACATCAAATACAGTATACGCTAGATACAGCAGAAAATATGGAATCAACTATGCATCAGATCTGTACATTAGCGGAAGCATTTATCAAAGTGGTTCATTGGTCAACCTGAGTTATATTTCTGGAGTAACTCCCGGAACTGCTCTTGGATCTAAAGCATTAGTATTGGATTCTAGTCTAAACATTTCTGGTATCAATTCAATAACTCTAAGTAGTTCAGTAGTTAGCGATCTATTGACTATATCAAATATCGGAACAGGTTCTCGTCCCGCTATGCTGTTTACGAATGATAATAGAACCATAGAAATGGGTATTCGTGGCTCGGCTAATAGCCCAGGTGACACATTTTATATATATGATAGAAAACCCAGCAGTGGAGGATATCGATTGGTCATTAGTCCATCCGGCAATGTTGGAATAGGCATAACTAGCCCGTCGTATCAATTAGAGCTGGCATCTGGAGGCACAGGTATAAACACGAGTGCTCTGAAGTTTGATGGAGTAACGTTCAATCAAAGCTATTATCTTGGGATTACTACTGGGGGTGCTGTTGCATCTAAAGCAATGGCTCTTAATTCTACTCTCGACTACACAGGAGTCAACACATTCGGTTGTTCAGTATTATCAGCTTCAACTTCGTTATCTACACCCTCTATAACAACTAGTTCTATACTTTTTTCGTCTGGTACTAAACTAATTCAAGATGTATCAACTCTTGGCTTTAATGCAAACACTCTGAGCTACAAAACGATATTTCGTAAAGCCACCGCATATGGAGGTGGTGTCGATATATATGACACCCAACTGTCTACTCCGACAACTAACACTATGCTAAATTTCAGAACTGGAAACAACACAGATTCCATATGGATGCGCTTCTTTCCTCTTTTCAATCAAAATGATTCCACTGGCACTGCGTATGGTCAATCTATGATTATTGCACATCGCTATGGTCCTTCTTTCCCTGCTGGATTGAATATTGGAACAAGTGCTACTGCGAGTGATGGTTATGCTGAAGGTGATCGTATTAATCTATCAGTTGATAATGCGATGACTCCATATTTAACTGTAAATCCAAAATGGGATGCTCTTAATCTTCGTCCAACCGGTTTAGGAGATCTTAACACTAATTTTGGAGTTTATAAAGTCATAGCGCATCAGCCTTTTAGATGCAAATCGCAAATCAAAGCCTCATTCCTACAACTTGGGACTTCTACTGACACTAATCGTTTTATCAGTGCTTTAGATTCAGGAATGAGCACTGGAACATCTAAATACATAACGTTTGGGTACGACGCTACTTCCTTAAACCAGGCTGAAATTTCATTCTATCTATCTGGTAGTGGTCTTCTTCAAACAGAATAGATTTTGTTTTTTACGGTGGAGCATTAATGTTTCTAACCGCACAGGGACGCTTAGGCATTGGAACTTCATCTCCTCGTGCTGGATTAGAAGTAGCTGCTTCTTTAACGAGTTATACTCAAACAAACATTGCAATCAATACTCACAGTTATGATGTTTCATCTAACTCTTGGTCAAATCGAGGCGGGGGCCCTTTTGCACTTTCGAATCTTTCAGCATGGTTTACTGGTAACATTCATGTAGCAAATGGTCTTTGGAACACTTCTGACCGGCGTTTGAAAGAAGAAATCAAACCTATTCATATGGGTATTGAACATTATAAACTTTTAAATCCGGTAAGCTGTCGATACAAAAATGATACTAAAACCAAGCTAGGTCTCATAGCGCAAGAAATGTTGAATGTTTGTAGCGAGACGATTAGTATGATGCCTAATGAAGAATTAAAGGCTGAGCAAGATGGTGATATTAAGGGAGTTCAATTAGGATTGGATCATAACACACACTATAACAGTTCTGAATGTAGACATCATTAAGACATTGATAAGCCGCATTGAGGAGCTAGAGGGTTTAGCTGGGAAACTCGCTGCAAGACCCGTTGTAGCAAGATGGCTATGCAGTGTTTCCAATGAAGTTGGCACAGTTTCTAATTATGTTCAAAACGGAGGAAACCAAGCAAAACAATAATCATCCTAATATACAAATGGTGTCATTCAAGTTGTTGCAGATAGTGCCACCTACTCAAAAAGGAAAAAAATATGCTGCATATGTATTCATTCCATCTACGGGATCCACAACGATTATAAATTTTGGAGACTCCAAATATCAACAATATAAGGACAGAACGCATCTGCAGCTATGGAAGCACTTAGATCATAATGATCAAAAACGAAGGATAGCTATAGAAAACGACATTCCAAAGATACTGGAATTGCGGGGCAGCTAGCTTTAAGATTTCTGTGGTAGCCAATAGACGCAACATTGCGTCTATTAGAAATATAGATCAAGCTACGAAATATCTGTATCCAAATCGATAAACCCTTCTAGTACATCAGGTTCATTTTTTGTTTCGAGTAGAGCCAAATAAGACTATAGATACCACAGTAGTCATTTCTACTTCCTTGGTATTGGATCTTATTGTACTGCTGTAAGTTTAGTTTTGGTGGGGGCGGACAACCCATGCTACCAAAATACTCGTCACTGTGAATGGCTACCCAATGGCCAGTGCTATCATCTTTTCGGAGAAGGATAATATAAGATCCTTGATGCTGGAGATTGTGAACATCTCTGATGTCTATTCAGCTGGACATTGAGCAAACGTGCTAACTCTACTAGCTCTGTATCAGTGGTGATAGGTTTAATTAATTTATTTTCCAGCATCATATCTTTAACGTAGTATATATACTACGTTTGTTGGTCGTTTTATATGTTTAAGAACAAAGAAAATATAAGACAAAAGATATATAACATAAATAATGACGGATTCAACCCAGTTAGTCGATCAATTCCTCCACGACTGTAGTGTTTCTCCTGATCCCGTAGTCTCGATCTCCAAAGATAAGCGAGTCATTCACTGCGTTGACGACTCAAATGGCTCATATCAGTCAGGTGTTATTACTATTGATGCTACGAGTCAATTAAACGGATCTACAGGCTTTGGTAGTCTTCGCGATGCATATCTCACTCTTCCGTACGTTGTAACCATGAAAAACACGGGGCTTCTGCGTTTGGAGCTGTAGTCCCAAAATATGCAGTTGGCCTCAAATGCGGTGTCTGGAATGTTATTGATTCGCTCAGTGTCGAATTGAATGGTAAATCAATCATTACTGATAACGATTACAAACTGTACTGGAACAATCTCTGTGCGATGACTGAATGGAGCTCTACTGATGTTGTCAAGCGTGGGGCTGATTCGTTCTTAGCTGCAGATGATTCGACTTCAATGCTCTTTTCTCAATCTGGTGGCAATCCTGGTGCTTCAGACCGAGGAGATGACTATATTAACAACACAATTAATATAGCTGCCACTGTTGCTACTGGCCTTGTTCCTGAATCTGCTGGTAACTCACCTCCTTATAATACTGGATTTATTAACCGTTTATACAACAATCCTGATCAAGTAGCTACAAGCACTGATGGTACCACTTTAACTGCAGCTACCCCATACGGATGGATGACCATGCGATCTGGAGGCCTTCTCTCCATGGTTCAACAAAACGGGAAAGATGGGTTTGTTACTGCTGCAACAGCTGCTGCTGCTGGTGGTATTGCAGGCACATGGTATCATATGCTCAACATTCGTCTCATCGATTTACATCCAATTTTTAAGGAGTCAGATCTGATTGCTTATCCTCAAATCAAGATCAAACTTCGCGTTAACCAGGGTTACGTTGACGTGACTACGGGTGCCTCAAACACTATGTCGCTTGCTAGTACTACGTTAACGTCTGGTACTACTGTTCCTATTATGATTGCTGCCGCATCGACTGGTAATCAGATGAATGGTGTTCCAAATGCCACATCTGGTTCTTTCCGTGTTGCTTTCGCCCCCCTCCAAAACTCGCTAACTACTCTATCAACATCCGGTCAGATCTTCCCATTCACAACGAGTCGTCTGTATATTCCTTTCTATGACATTGCCAATCCTTCTCAGATTGTTCAAAAACCAATCAAGAAAGTAAACTACCTTGATTGCTATGCTCAGTACTTTACACAAAAGGCAGGGCTTGGTGTTAGTACAAGCCAACAGAACGTCGCTTTTAGTTTCCAGTTATCAGCATCTCTCAAGAACATTAAATACGTTGCTCTTGTTCCTTTTGCGGAGACAAGTACTGGTCATTTCAGTAATGCTAGTGCCAACTTAACACAACCGTTTGCCAGTCCATTCGATTCTGCTCCTTGGACATGCCAGCCTGGAGCTAGTATACGTAACTTCCAAATTCAAATCGGTAATGAGAACATCTTCAATAAACCATTGATTATGACTACGAAAGCTTCTTTGATGATTCAGTAAGATTGCTGCGATTAATGGCAACCTATCACATGAAATATCAAATGGTTTAATTGATTTCACCAAATGGTCAAATGTGCAACGTATCTTACTCGCTGACTGTTCGCGAGTAACCAACCCCGAAGTACCACAATCAGTTCTAATCAGCGGAGTAAACAACTGTACGCAAGGCACCAATTATTTAATTTTGAACATTTATGGCTTACTGGGGGAGATTCGATGGCAAGTGTGATGAAGAAGTCATTCGCAATAGAAATGAATTCGTTGAAGAATTTGGGATAAAAAACAAGATACGCCCAAAAATTTTAGTATGAGAATTTGTGAATTAAGAAATGGGATTTATTGGAACTATATTGATCATACCGAATGTTATTTTAATGGTAAATCGTATATAGTTATCACAAGTCCATATGGTACTTATGAAGATGAGAATGAGTTTATGCGCGCTACTGGGTTCTTCAAATACAAAAAGCTGTATACTCAGGATGCAAATACTTACATTAAGATCGTGCACAAAACTTCTTACAACATGGGTATTGGTTTATAATAATGCTATAATGTATTTTTTTCGCACTAATATAGATCTGCAATGTTGTACAGAAACCGAAGACAACAAGTAAATGCCAAAGAAGATGAAATATCTGGAGCTGTAGAACAAGTTGAAGTTAAACTGTTAAATGGTGATGGCCTGAAACTAGTGTTAAGTAGAATCAACTTTTTGCAGCAACAGTTTAGCAATTATCTCAGTCAGAAACATCATGAGAAGCAGACTGAGGTATTCACTTCAAAAATCTTAGAACTTAAGAAGAGTTATGAAAAGCAGATCGATCAGTTAAAAGATCAAATTGCAAGCCTAGAATCTAAAATTGATAGTTTTCAGATTAACAATATATCAAAATCTCCGATTCTCAAGACAAAAGAGTATGATAGTATGTTAAGTAATGCGAGCGAGTCTATTGTTCAGTATTTGTCTGATCTGAAGGAATCATTCGATGATGTGTGTTTGACCAATAAGTGCGACAAGCATTACCACATTAGCAAGAACATGCTATTTGATCACTATACCCAATGGTGCTCTAGAAACAATGAGAAGCATTTAACGTTTCTGAAATTCAAAGATAAGTTGATACACTACGATAGCACTATATTATACAAGAAAATGGAGTTAAACGATGCACCACACTGGGGATTTGAGTTTCCGTTCGAAGGTTTCTTTGTAAGCAACCATAATAATACACTATCTAAACAACCATCATTCTTTTTTTGATTTCTGGGAACGACTTGGAACGATTTGGGAACTGTGAATCTGTGCACAACATCAATCTGGACATGCTATAACATCATAATAGTAAAGGAAAATGAAGTCTGGTTCCAAAATCGAGAAAAAAGTATAAAACTTTTATATAGAAAATATAGGTAGGTTAGATTTATCTCGATCTAGTATGTTCATCTTAAACTCAAACCTAACCTTCCTTTTTTGCCTACAAAAGTTTGCTTAAACTCTTGGAACTTTGAAAAAAATAGAGATTCGTAATAGATGTTCACAGTGTATAAGTAGAATACATAACACAAAAAAAATCCATAAAAGGTTCCCTAGCGTTCCAGAAATAAAAGCGGCTAAAATCTCGGCAGAGAACTTCTCCTTTCTCTAATTATTATGTTATAACTATGGAGAGATAGACTCTCTTAAAATTATAAAATTTGAAATAGAGACGTCCCCGAGCAGCACCCGCTGGCAACCGGTATACCTCCTGGCGGACATCCGCCACCAGCTCAGATACATTTCTGAGCCCGGAGATATCTCCGAGCTGGTATTCCTCCTGCACTGCAGCAGCTCTCTTAATGAATTGCATAATGAATTGTGAGATGAATTGCAAAAATGAATTGCGCTTAGAAACAGAACACATGATGGTGAAGCTGTTCTGCACGGTCGTTGGAGGCGGGAGCGTCTTCCCTGTGGGCATCAACATCAGCGAGACTGTTGGTGATCTGAAGAAGAAGATCAAGGAGAAGGAGGAGTATGGTTTTCCTGCGAGCAAGCTGAAGCTGTATCTCGCGCGGGAGGGCGACACGTGGCCGAAACGAAGATATAAAGGCGCTCAAGAAGGGGGAGATTCCGGATCGAATCAAGAGCCTCATACAAGAGGAACTACTACTGGATGAAACCGCGAGGCTTGACGATGATGACTATTTCCGCAAGAATTCCAACCAGGTGATCGAGACATTCAAGTGCTTGTGGAGTTGCCAGAGGATGCGGCTTTGATTGGAGTTTTCCACAACAAAAGTGAGTTGGCGTTGTTGCAAGATTGATGCACTGATACAATACTAAAACACTCATGATGGTATTCATTGATCTAGGAGGCGCCGAAGAATTGGGTGAAATAGTCGAAGCACGGGTCAGCAAAGTCTTGACTGAAAGAGACGAGAAGAATTCTGCGTATTCGCTTTCAAGTCTGAATAGCGAAATGGAAGAACGACTTTTCAAGAAGATGCGCCTAGTCGAAAATGTTCCCACAGACATTGACGAACCACCCGATACTTCCATCCCAGGTTATCCATGGATTCCGCACGTTCCGGAGGATGAAGAGAGCCAGAGAACTGGGTATATGGAGTACTTGCGGCAGCATCTTGCGCCGCTGGTGAATCGAGGGAATTTCGTGTTGGCTGATATTATCGGCGACGAGTCAGTTCTGACGATTGTGGACCCAAGACTTCCATTCCGAATGAACGGTACTGCGGACGTGCTGCTCATCAAAGGGACAAGACTGAATCCGCTTAAAAAACTTGCTGGTTGAACTCAAGAAGAAAGTCGAGGGACGTCATGTGCCTCAAGCAATTGGCCAACTTGTGAGCTGTAGCATCAAGGCTCCTCTTAACTGTTATCCGCTCAGTTTGTTGACTGACTTGAACGACAACTGGTGTTTCACTTGGTTCAGCGACAAACACGAGCTGACCCAGCTCACTTTGCAATACCCGAAGAAT
>JAADVW010000100.1:0-67755 GCA_023335875.1 Elongisporangium prolatum | reverse complement strand
GCTTGCACCTGGTCGACGTGGGCTCCCAGTCCGCACCGGCGCGAATGTTATAGTTGATGCCGTGGCACTTGAAGTTAGCGGCCGAGGCACCCTGAAGCGAGGCGAGCGCCAGCAGACTGGCTGAAAGCATGGAGGACACGAAACGCACCATCCTGAGATTGTCCTGGGATGAAGAGGAGGCGAGCAGTGAGTGGGAACTGCACTGATTGGAAATGAGTTGAGTCTGCGGTCTCACGATGCACCCAATACTGAAAGTTTTCATGACCTGTTACTCATGCAGGATGGGTACAGACTGAGCTGTACCTGCGACAAAGTGACAGGCAACTCAGTACCACACTGTAAAGACTAATCCCAGTGGTGTGTTACGAGAGCGTAAAACTACAAGCGATGAAAGCTAATTAGCTTAGGGGAGTTGCTTTCACAGGATTGTCACAATAATATCCCGGACATGTGATCGTCATTTTCTCGTGCTTCCTTGATGATGGAGACGATTGATTTAGTCGGTAAGCTGGCGCAGGCCAAACTCAAATAAAACGGTGTGAGCCGAGCCCAATTGCGTCGGTAGATGGTCAGGCGAAGTTGTCTTTTCTGGTTGCGTTGAGCTGTATAGTTCATTTGATTACGACTCTACGGTACATACGCTGTCTCGAGTGGCAATCAAATCATTTCTGGCCAGGTATTTGACTCCGATCCACGGAGCAATGGGTACGGGGTGGGGGAGACTGTCCGTGAGGATAGCCTTGGTGCCGTACGTACAGCAGCTAGAAAAAGTGGGAGGTGTTGCTTATCCGCATTTTGAGACGCATGATACGGTCTTAGTGCAGGGTGGTAAATTGAGCTAATTTTGATCTAAATTGCCTCTAATTGCGCTAAAAACGACATAAAAGAGTCCCAAAAGCGTGGGCTTTCTACTGGTGCAATTTGTTTTTGAATTGAAATCGAGCATGAGGAGAATGAGAAAAATCATGATTTTGGAGGATGACAAAAGTCTGTGCACATCGAGGTTAAACGTGTTATTTAGCTTTCTAGAACGTTCCAAAACCTTGAAATGGTACAAATGGAAAGCCTGCGATGCGGCGATGGTGAATATACATCCAGTTTTTTTATTTGGACCCCAATAGGGACTATGAAGGGAACCGAGTTCTTACCTTACGAGCGTGGTCAAATTGATGCACTAAAAGCTGCCAATGGTCCAGTGCTGCCATTACAAAGGCACTAAATAGCTCTGCAACGGGTGTTGGCAAGTATGTGAACAATTACAGCACCTACGGCAAGAAGAAGCGACCTGGAAGACTAAAAAAAATCGACGAGCGAGGTCAGCGGAGTTTGATCAGCTAAACAAAAAACCTGGAATGACGCCAAGAAAGCTCAAGGCGGCCCTGAATCTCAGCGCTTCAGTTCGCACCGTGCAGCGTGAGCTCCAGAAGGCACCACACCTCAGGTTTGGGAAGAGGATGCATACGCCACAGCTGACCAAGAAGCATAAAGATCGACCACGCAACTGGGCCCGCCAAATGAATCGCCAACGCATCGACTGGAGCAATGTCATTTTCACCGACGAGAAAAAGTTTAATCTGGATGGTCCAGATGGCTTCCAATACTACTGGCACGACAATCCCGATAAAAAAGAGGAGTTCTTTAACCGGCAGAACGGCGGCGGGTCACTCTTGGTATGGGGCGGCTTTTCGGCGCTTCGCACGACCGAGGTGGCGATTCACACGGGCAGCCAGGACTCATATGCATACCAGCAAACACTTACAAGCTATTTGCTTCCTTTTGGAGACGAAATTCATGGCAACGACTACGTTCTTCAGACTACGACGCTAGCATTCGTGCCTCGTACGCTAGTCGAGCATTTCTCCGATACGTCAATGTGACCGTTTTGTCGTGTCCTTCGCTGTCGCCTGACTTGAATCCAATCGAGAATGTATGGGGGCCGCTAGCACGAGATGTTTATGCCGTCGATAAGCAATATGAGAGCGTCGAGGAGCTTAAGATAGCTGTTCTTGGAGAATGGCGACGTTTGACCCCTCACTACTTGAACGCGTTGGTCGATTCGATGCCTGATCGCTTGGCTGACATCCTCGAGTACAAAGGAAGAAAGACCAAGTACTAGATAGGCGTGATTCTGCATTAAAAGCTAAATACCACGTTCTAACCTCGATGTGCACAGACTTTTGTCATCGCTTTTGGGACTCTTTTACGTCGTTTTTTTAGCGCAATTGGAGGCAATTTAGATCGAAAATTAGCTCAATTTACCACCCTGCACAGACCTTTGGTGCGGATTGTACGTTAAATTGATTTTAAATTTTCGATGTACAGTAAGGATTGTTAAAACAAGTCCTCAACTATCAGCATATCAGTTAAATAGAATACACTACAGTTCATGTGTGGCTGGGGCAAAGCTGTATGCGTCGAGTAAGGAAGTGGCTTGGATTGGCCCTATGAAAGCACCCAAAACTCGGTGAGTCCTGGAGCGCAGACACAACTTGGTGAAGTGGTTGTTGTTCGTCGACCGTTCGTGTCGGAGGAAGCTTCGGTAGTGCGCACTGAAAATCGCATAAATTGTTGCACTGTTCGTAGGTCGAGAAGGGAGTGGGTTTGCCTTCAAAGTAAAGTCTGTTCCTTTTTCAAGGTTTTTAAGATGTATTTGGTTCTTTATGTCTAGATCGCCAATAACCGAGATTGTGCGTATAAGGATCGTCCCACAGGCCAAAGGCTGTTGCGCCGTGGCGCTGTGCGCGGGGCGGAAATTTAAAATGATGTGCCAGCTGCGTTGAGCACTTGATCGTAGTCGTTATGCGCTGGCGCGGGAGTTTATTGCTTGGTTAGCCAGGACGTCGGCCATCTTGTTATACTGCCGATGATGACATGTCCATTGATGGATGTGAATCTGATATGCGATGCGCCTGGCCTGCGTGTAAAGGGAACGCAAGGGCTCCTTCTTTGGTGGCCGGTAATCCTTCATCTGACCGAGGATGAGCGCGCTGTCACCGACATCCGTTATCTCTCGTATTTTCATATCTCTCGCTGCTTCCAGTCCCATTTTATGTCCTGTGAATTCCGCTAGGATGTTCGTGATTTGCTTGTTGGCCATAGATCTGCTGCCGGCTCACATTGTGCTTGGTTTCGTTTTAGTATCTGCTTGAATAATGACAGCTCCTGCATCACCCGGTCCTGGCTTCCCCCGTGAGCCTCCATCAAAGAACAAGACGAGGCGGTGGGGCGGTCCTGTTCGTTCTGCGATTGTGGGCCAATCAATGATCATCATCATCCTGGTTTTGCATTGCTGCTAGTACTTTAGCTTCCGAGCTTGCGGGGGTGCTTGGCTGCGATAGTCGTTTCCATCCATCCTTTATTGAGCTCGTGAATGCTCGTTGATTGACGATCGTCCACTCTTGGTGGTGGTGGTCTTTACCATGTATTTTGTCGTTGCGCCACCACCATATAGTAGATAGCGCACTGAGTGAGTGTTTGATCCAGATGCTGTTTGCGATTTGGTTATGCCTTCACTATTGCCTCGGGGTCACTGTGTAATTGGTGCTGTTAGTCTGGGCAGTCTAATATCGACTTTGGTAGCCTTGGCAATTTGAGTCCGAATATCGCGGCCGCGGCTTCTGCTGTTGGGATTGTTGTTCCGATCTTGTTCCAGGACGTCCATATCGTGTTCGCTTGTGGGCAATTCCAAACGATGTGGCCCATGTCTCCTTTGGCTGATTTGCGTTGTTCGTAGGGACGTCCAGTGGTGCCGGTTGTTGTCGTCCAGCCATTTATTCTTCTCAGCTTCACCCTGTGGAGTAGCTACCTCTGAAAGCTGGCTGCTCCTGGCAATTTGTGAATGGTCTTCCAAGATATCCTGATGCTGATCGTGCTGTCCGTATTTTGCTTATGCATGAACTTCCCTTCTCGCCATTGTTGAATTTTTCTGTATTTCGCTTGCGAGCCTTTGCTGCGTTTGAGACGTGGCCAAAGTTGTACCATCGATGATAAACTAGGGTTCGGACGGCTGTATCAGCATGGAGTGTTGCTAATTCATCCGCGTGTTCCATGATGTGTACTTTTTCCAATCGATACACAATGCTGCCAGCTTTTGTGCATGATTCGTTTTGGTCATGTTTGTTCGACTGTTACAGACAATGAACACATCTCCATCTGCATATGCTCCAAGTGTTTCTAGCTGTGACCGGTGGTGCACAATGCTTGGATAATTTACCAAAAGTGTTTCACAGAGCATTTTAAACTGCGTGGCCTCCTTCATGCTCATTAGGTAGCTGGTAGTTAGGCATTTTGAATGCGATGCCAAAGTCAACTTTTTCCATTTAACAATTTCCCCCAAAATTAGTTTGTTTTTGAACATCTTGCTGAAATCAGATCGCTGTATCTCTTTTCCTACCGTTGAAATTAGGTGCCGTGACCCCTGATTGCTACCAGTGGGAGCCGTTTGATATCACACTGTCCATACTTCTCTCGCTGTAATTGTTGTAATGTTGCTAGTTCTGTGGTAACCGCACCCGTGTTTGGAGACCACCAGCCATCGTTCCAGGTGCCTTGTCCTCTGACTGAGGCTAATCTCTTTGACGTTGATTGAATGCCTTCTACAATGTCCACATTATTGATTTTTCAATAAGTTCGGGTCCTCATCCTTGCCTCAGTTGTCCACATGCATGATGACCACATACAGCGCTTTCGTGACTGCCACGTTGCTTGGATCCCCGGCGTGGTAGAAGATGGTGATGCTGTGGTCTTCTTGTTGATTGCTAGGTTCACGAACGCTGCCCAATGTCGTAAGATAATACGTTGTGCTTGATTGGCCCGTGTTTCAACTGCCTTGGTGGCCACGGCGATCAATTCATGTCTAATATTGGGAGCTCTCACTCCCCTTTGTGTGTTGGGGTTGGCTGAGGTCCATACATAGTGTTGCTTTGCCGGGTGCTGTGCGTTTGACCGTTAGACTGCCAGTCCATACGAAGTTGTGTATGTCAGCGTCGAGTTCGTCAACTATCTTCATCGTTGGCCGTATGTGCCGCAGAAACTGCAATTGCTGCTGCCTGACGAGCCCGTTGGAAAGGATCCGAGGTTTTCTATCCGGCGAGAGCTAATCGTATCTGAGTGATTTTAAGTGCAGCATCCCACGAAGCTTGCGGCATTGTCTTCTGATTCGCTACAGCGTTTATCTCCATAAACCAGGCATTACATATCGGCACAACGGCTCGGTTCCGAGGCAGATGACACTTGTCACAGGAAATGGATATATTCAACGGAATCAGACAAGGCTTTCCGTTGGCACCGCTCCTATATATTCTGGCACTAGATACGTTGTTTAGACGTATCTAATCATCTCTAAAGACGCGCGGGATCTTAATCCCTACTTTAGCAGGCAAGATACGAATTCTAATTGCCGACTACGCAGACGATATCGCACTCTATCTTACTGGACCTGGCGAAGCAGCGGCATTCTTCACAATCGAAGAGAAATTCGGCCGAGCCTCAGGACTACGGCTCAACAAAAAGAAATGCATTTCAATCTGCTTGCCCCGAGCGGCCTAATTTCACGTCATGACTCGCTCTGCATTGTGTCTGCACCACAAACGATAGCAATGCGATATCTAGGGGCGGCACTTAGCAGCTGCCATCTGAGTGCTTCCATCAAGAAATCCCTGTCCACCGAGTCATATGCTTTGCTGAAGTCAAGTAGTAGTACTAGCACATCTCTTGAAAAGCGTCCACTTTTAGCCAATTTCTTGGCCAACGCAAGATCGATGGTGTTGTGGATGCTCCGTCCTGGGACGAACTCTGAATGGGAATCTCGTACTACATTTTTTAGAATGGGAGAAAGGCTTGTGGCAAGTATTCCGGTGAATATTGATCCGAGTTCAATAGGGCGATGGTCGGTAAACCAGACCCATTGCTGGCTTTGAGCGTTTTGGAGTGCAATGGATGGTGGCATTTGTGAATGAGTTAGGTACCTTCCCTGAAGTTAGAGCGTCATTATGCAGTTTGACCAGTATTGGAGAAAGCTTGATTTGGAAATCTTTATACCAACCATTAGGGATGCGGTCCGGTCCGGTCATCTTTCCCCGATGCAGTTGGTTAATTGCTGCAGCTATCTCCTCAGCTGTAATACAGTCGGTTAGAGATTGAGTTGAGAGTGTAGATGTTGGCTTTGGTATTTGCCGCTTATGGATGTTTGCTGTCTCTGAAGGTTGCTGTTGGATTACTGTTTTCCAGTCCCTGCTCATCGCGACGGCTGCTGCTATCGAACTCTTCGCTGCTGCAGGAGGGACAGAGTCTAAAGTCATAGGTTGCTTCGGACCATACTTCGTAGAGAATTTCGAAAAATATTCTTGGACTCCTCTATGGATTTCAGTTGATTAGAGGGAAAGCTCAAATTTTTGCTGCTTCCTGACGACGGATTTCCGAACTTGCCAGTTTTTGGTGCAACAACTCGATGTGGGGCGTATTATCAATGGCATGCGTTCAAATCTTTCACATAGTGTTAACGCTGCAGCCTTCGTGCGCTCGCTTTTTCCCTCGCAAGGGCTGATGTTTACCTTCTCCGTTTTGTTTTGAATGATTCCGTCCATTTGCGTTTGCTGCCTTTAGGTTTTCTGCCAAGGTTTTTTTGTATTATTTTCTTGAAAGGGTCCTACTCTTCACACGTTGACGCTTTGCACTTCAAGAGAAGTTTGCGCCACACTGGATCCACGTCGCTTACCACGTGCGGGTATAGTTTCTTTTCCTTTTAAATGTTGCACGAGTGTGCCGGATCCGCTATGACTAAAATGACACCATCATGATCCGACGAACCCATTGAAGTTATAGCTGCACATGTTCGGATCAAGTTGTTTGCCTTCGACGATATATACCACTTGCCGATGCGGCTTGAGGCTGGCTCACCATTCGGCATTGCATAGAGGGAGGTGTGCTGTCTTGCGTGAAAATATAATATGGCCGATCTCGCGTCACACGATGCAATTTCATCTGCTAGGCAATCTGTAATATCCCATGAGCTGATCAACCGTCGTATACTTGGTGCCTTTGCACGCTTCCCTCGCCGCTGATTCGTGCGGTGATATTCCTTGAGTATGTCATTGAAGTCGCCTCCCTTAAGCACTATTCCTCAGTTGGGCTAGCTTTGTGCGCAAGGAGTTACGTATCTCTGGCGATCGATTTCCGTAGATGTTCACAATGTATATTTCCTTGTTTTCAACCATAGCAGAAATTGCACAGAAATTGCCAGACCACAGTTCGCGCAACCAAGGTTCTGGGTCGCTACACCTTGAGTGAGGTTGATCAAAGATGGCCACTCCGCTCGAAGCCGCTTCACTTGGCGGAATGAGCGTTGGCCGACTCCTGTCTTGTATCCAAATACTCTAGCATATTGACGTTCATGTAAGTCGGTATTGGTTGCTGTGACATGCGTTTCTTGGAGGATCGTGACGTCGACTATCCCATTGTCTGTTTTCGTTTTTATAATATTGAACCAGTTTTGTGTCTTTGCCTTCTTCGTATGAATTCCCTGCACGTTTTGAGTTTTATTGTTGAAGAGCCCAACGCCTGGTCTAGTGTTGGGTATTTTTGCTTTATGCATATCCGAGTTCAGTGAGACCGGGATTGAATTAGCTTGTTTATCTAGGTTTTGTGCTGCAAATGCAGCTTGATTGTTGCGCGACTTCGTAGTCTGGTCGACTACAGGAAAAAAACATAGTTTCGATTTCTTTGACTGGTCTGTTCTCGCGCTGCCTTGTAGCATCTCCAGGGTGCCTGTTATAATCACTTGGGCGTCACCGTCTCTAGCGTTACAAGATCTGTCGGTGCACTGCCAGCAAAAAGACGCATACGCACATAGTTGTTGGCTTCAATTGCTATCGATAATTCCACAGCTCGTTGGCTTGTGACTGGTGCAGCTAGCCATAAAATATAGTATCTGCCAGATGACTGAGAGAGTGCCTTTTCCAATAATCATCTGGAAGGAGTCGTTGCATAGCCGTAAGGTATACAATTAATTTGTTGGATAACTTGTGGTCCCATCCTTGTAAGTCTAGGCGTAGGAAAGTTAGCGTCTCATGCTTCTCCGCTTTCCTCCAATACTCTTCTTTAGACATTCCATTTCATTTTGCGGGTCGGTGCATCCATCAATAGCAGCATATCATCACCCCAACATATTCTTAATATTATGCTGTGGCGCTTGAAATATGTGTCATTGTATCATCTGCGTGCGTGCTATGGACATGAACATGTTTACTGCAGCATTTCAAAAATTGTCCTTAAGTCTATTGATGATGAGTTAAAAGTTTGTTCCTTGTAGTCCAGAGATACTGAAGTGTGATATATCTTGTGATGGCCCATAAGCTGTCTATCTCTGTTTCCAGATTCTACCAACTCGGCTGGAGTTACGCATTGTGCGACAGCACGAGGGTTAACAAAGAGAGCCTAAATGAGAAACACTGGCACCAGTCAGCTCAAATTGTGTTCCAGAGATCTGCTGCTTTCGAGCAGTCGAGGAAGCGTTGACGATCAGTTTCAATTGCTTGGCAACCTGGTAGCTCGCATACCGCGGCGGTAGGATGTACTTTTCTGAGAAACAGATTCTGTATTTGACAGGAAGCAGCCGATACGAAATACGGAGTTGGAGATCGGCGTACGCAGGCAAACTATTCGTTTGTGATCGTAGAAATGTGCAAGAAACAAGGCGATATCTGCTGGAGATGCTTCGGTTGAGTGCTAAAGCAAAGGATGTTAGTGGCGATGGTCTGGTGCTCCTTATACAGCGAGTCTAAGATGACTAGGTTGCAGCCAAGGAAATCTGTGCAATATGGATCCAATACGAACTCCATCTAGAGGAAGAGCTGTCTGTGGTGTCGTGAGCTGCTGTATGGCGGCTCCAGTCATAACTTGAGCAAAGATACTAGGTAGTTCTGTGTACAGTTGGCCAAGCCATCGAACGAAGAGTGGGTTCGCGAGATAGCCACAGATTTGCTGCCAGTAGCGCGGAGGCCCTTTCAACTGAGTCAGACAGCTGCTGCCGGCCAGTGCAGTAGGTGCCTCATCAACCACGTAATTTGCCAACATGGCAATGGCAGTAGGGTTTGGTAGTGGTCTTGTCGATGTCGGCGGACTGTGGACACGTCGAGAAAAGCAAGAGGATCTGAGTGTTACGGTTTTACGTTAAATACCACCAAAAAATTCATAAAATCGTGTGGGCCACCTAAAAAGTTAGTACTTGGATGGTTACCCGCAAAATATTATTTAACAGATTTCCTAACCTACATTCTATTTACGCCAATCAGATGAACGAAAACTCGGAGTCAATCCCGTATTTTTCATAACCGACAGATATGGAGTACCGTAATATAGCCGCGTTTGATCGGCGTTCAATATGGCCGAAGCGCACCACGAGGAACAAGTCACTGACGTTTGAGTGTGTCCGTGTTTCGTATGAAGAAAAGGAGAATGCAATTAAGCTGCGTTCTGAGGTTCGTTGTATGGATGCTGTCGTTTCGCTCTTCAATACAAATCCATACCAGTCGTTACGGTAGAGAGCAGAGCGCTCCATTCAAGAGTGGCGCATAAACCCTGAAATTTTCATAGCTGCTGTTTTTACACACGTTCCCATGTAAATGGGCCACGGTGATCACTTCAATAAACCTACCCCTCCGTGTACATGGGTGTGGTTTGTAGATCCCTTTACGAAGAGAAACACCAAAATTTCTTAACCATAATTGAATGGCAACCCAAGCTGTCGCCAGCATCTTTGATAAATGTCTGGCAAGAGCTCCGTTTGCCTTCACACTCTGAGCCAGGAAAGTGAGAATGCGGACGCGCTCGATGGGCATGATATCCTGTCGCTATTTTGGTCGGCCCATGACAAGCTCCTTTCCTGCAATGACGCGTGCGAGTTTGGCGCTCAATTTTGGTTTCTCCACTCAGTTTTGGCGCTCATTTACATTATCTAGCCCTAACAAAACTCTAATCGGATCTCACCTAAACTATGTGCACTACAAAAAACCATAATCGTTTTTTTCGAAGTACCGACTTAATGTGCAGTACCATTCTCGTAAAGCGCTGACGCAGTATCAATGCCATAGTGATGAAAAGAAAAACCAGAAGCGATGGTCAACAGCGACAGGCACTGCATCTGACGAGATCGAGAGAAGTAGCAGTTGAGTGATTTGATCAGCAAGCTCGTGGGAAGCAAGCAGTATCGGGAAATGCCAATTGTGAATGTGGAAGGGTGAGTGATGATAAGTACGCCTGCTGTGTTGTGTACGGTACTGCCTCCCGCATATTGGCCGCAGCAGCTAGCTTCGGAACCAGAACCGCCACTTGAAGATCAGACTTGGACAGCGTGGAGCCAGAACCGCGACCAGCTTCTCAATCCACTGGAACCCCCTTCGAAGCGGTCACAGACAACAGCAGCCCGAGAAAAAACGAGCAACCCGTTTACTCGTCAACGCGCACAACAACATCGAGATGAAGCTCACAATCACGAAACAACCGCGAGTGAATCCACAGTAGATATCACACCTGTCACGACCAGAGATCGATCAGCTTCGATTGCATCCGGAACGCACGCAACTCCTGACGTTCCGACGCGCGATTCCTTCACGACTAGAGCTCAATCACATCCAGAAGTCGACAGTGAACCCAAACTTGAGATCTTTCGCTTCGCTGGTAGCCCAATCATTTTACATCGCCGACGCAGACGGTATGTCCTCGAGTTCACGGTCACACATCTTACAGCAGCTAACGGCGACCTACGAATCGACCGAACGACAACCACCCGCACTTGGGTATCCATTCGAGAGTTCGAGAATCTGCGAGGGGTCGACGATGACCCCTTTGTTGAGGAAGGCGTGTAAGGAATTGGTATATCCATGGCGTCCTATTCATCATTGCAGTGGCAAGCCGGTGTTCGAGCTAGTCAGTGATGACGACGACGATGTGAAACAGCCACAAGCCGTCCGCAGTCATGCAGCTACCTATATTGATGTCCAGGCTCTGTGAGATCTCTGTCTGCTTTGTTGGGCGACGATGTCGCGGACCAGCAACACAAGCGAGCCGTTCATCCACTCAATCTGCAACAATAGCGCCCAGTAGAGTACGTTGTGTTGCAACAAGCGGACGAAACACCTGAATTGCCTAGTCGTGGGCGACGCCAGTAGAAATTACAGCCGCTGCCAGGCATTAAGCAATAGCCAGCGGGAAGAATGTGGAAGATCGTGTCAAGCACGCCATTGTGCCATGGAGGGCCAACCCCACTAGAATCCGTTTTGCAATGCCAAGAACAAGCCTTTTCCAAGCAGCAGCACCAAGCGACACCAGTAACTACGAGCATTGAGATCCCGATGCTTGTGCTCGTCACCACAAACCAGCCAGCGCGTCTGCCAGAGTCAGTCAGTCATCAGCAACAGCAACAGAGTGTAAGAGTGTGTAGTGCATATGGTATTGGGCGCCGGTCGTGAGCAACATAAGGGGTTGATAGTCGAGAGAACAACCATATCTGAGGTGTTTCAAATCGTACACGCCCGCCACCACGCAGTAGTTGCTCCGGGTAGTGATAATTGATGATTGAGACCGAGGAAGGAAGCACCCTTGGATTAGATAACCGCCAGCACCGCACATAGCGATCGGCCAGCGTTAAGATATGGCCTTACCGTCAATAATACGGGAGAGTAAGTGAAAGCCGAACTTCCGGCCGGCGGATATTTGGTCCACTGGCGAACCAAGGCGTTGCAGTTGCCGTTCGACTCATACCCAATCTCATATGGTTCAATGGTTGGGCGTCCGGCCAAGATGTCAGGAATCGGTATGGGACCGAGAGATCACGGGATCCACATCAACCGCGATGTGTGTATTAGAACTTGGCCATAAATAAGTTGTGGTGGCCGGAGATAGCAATCAAGCGGACGAGCTAATTCTCAGGCCTACGCATGGGGACCCTGCTGCCGAAAATCCGCGAAGTGTAATGTACGGTACCGGGCCCGACCCCTGCGCGTAGGTCACAGAACGACTTGTTCCTCTAAACCATCTGATGTAGATTGCGTTCAGGTTGATGTCCAATTGTTTGATTGCAACATGATTAAGTTGAAAGGAGCCGGCTTCTTCGTTCTGATCATCAACAACTGCGATTTGCATATCAGTCCAGAGCGATGTGTCTTTGGATACCGTTTGATCCAATTCGTATCGAGTTAGTGCATAGCCTAGGTGGCTGATCTCTCCGCGAATTGATCTGAAAACAATATGTTCGTTAGACGGAAAGGGCACTGAATATCTGTCTGGGATGGTTTGTGTGTCGCCTTTGGCATCATCGTTCTATCGTGAATGTCTTCGTTGATCTTCCCCATTGAAATTAACTCGGCCATCCCCAGCCGAGTGCCGACGATATTCCATCTTGGGATCCTGCAACACTCAACTTTGATGCGAAATGACCAAAGGTCTGGGTGTTTGATTTTGCCAATGTGAATACCTTTGATAGAGCGAGCGTAGCTTTTGACCAAGCATTGCCCTTCAATTTTCACGCCCTCATGGGATTTAGGTCGAGTATCTGGATTCCTGACTAATATCAAAGAAGGGTTCGAGTCTTTAAATGACAGGTGAAGCTGGCAAACAGGTCTTGATAAGCTGGTGGAAAATCCGAAAGTCAGTATTAGTGTTAGAAGTTATTCCTAAAGCCTTGCTCTTTCCTTTCTCCCGCTCTTGCCTTTTACTTGACTCGCGCTAATGATGTAACGGGGTTATATTTACATGGTTATGATATAAAAAGATAACTCCATGGATGCACCTCAAGATCTCTTATAGAGAGGGGCCACTATGCAGTGGGTACCAGATGGAGTAAATTTACCACCAGGTCTGTTGCGCATGCGCATTCGTACCTGAGGGCCGTTCTTATCTACTAGCTGCGCGGTTGCGCGTGTTGTGTAAATTTTCAGAAATAGTACAAGACTTGGTTGCGCGCCGCAACGTGTAACCTTTTTTATGCTGTGTGATTAAGCGTCTCTACCTCGCTCGACCTCACCTGTAAGTGGTTATTTCGAGGGCTGACCGTACAAATATAGTTGTGGGGGATTTGAGATCACAACCAAAGAAACAAGTGCCTATCCAATGATGCGACAGCCGAGTGCCGACGACATTCCATCTTGGGTCTGTGACATAACTCTAGATGATGTAGATAATATTAATTACAGTGCGTAATCAAACGGTGTGCTTCGCGGCATCGCGGAAGACTATTCTCCGTTTCAGAACGTTCCAGCCTACTTTTCACTGAGAGCAGTCTCAGACGTCGAAAGCTTGGCCATCATTTTGGCTCGGTTACTGTTTCTTTCAAGTTTGGGGCATTCTGCTGCGCCAGATATTTCGCTAAATCAAATCGCTTCGCAACGCAACGAAAGTGCGCGAGAACAGCGACGATCTGTATGATAATTTGTAGGTCGAAGCAGCTCCGTTGCGCTCTTTCGTTCTCTTGTACGACCACACACCATCCAGGTCATAGCATTGTGGAATATGGGTGTTGTCCATGAACTATTCTACTTCACGCAACATGTTGCCATTTCCGTTTTCCATGAATAACAAAGCAGCGCTGGTGCTTCAAAACTCCTTGTCTGGAACTCCGCCACTCACTGATTCCTTATCAATGCAGCTCCCGCTCACTACTCTCCTTCTCTTCACCCACGCAGTCGTGAATTTTCCGCGAGAGAACAACATGGCACAATATCTTAATTATGGGGGCACGACAATATACGACTGTTTGTTAGAGCTATTTACGAAACGGGGCCGTCAACCACAAATGCAAACAACCACAGCTAAAACGCCAAGTGAGGACCGTCGGTTTGGTCAAAGTTAAATTGGTAGTATAAACAGGCGCCACCAACAGGACCAAGGAGTTCAAGGAGACATGCTACTTGATTTGCGATCATATGGCGACCAAGACAGCGCCTAAGGTTGTGTACTTGAACTCCACAAAGGATGCCAAAGAGGTTATTTGCGTCTTGGTTTCTTTTACACATCAAAAGAGGGATGATAGGATGCCCGTTACGGGTAATTGTCGTCTGAATGCAGCACAGACTTTGTCGATGCCTGTGCTGCTGGTGTGACCAGCACAACTAAGTCTTGACAAAAACGTCCGAGAAAACCTTGCGCCAGCTAATGTCGCCTCTGTTTTTGCCACGCTCAGCGGAAGTGAACTCTTTGGCCGCTTTTGACAGTTGCATCCATATCCGTATATGCATGCCACATCATAAATAAATGTTGGTCTTTTCGTTAAACGACCTCGCACATGATTGTCTGTGCGAATAACTTTACGCCTTCTAGCATCATCACTCATAACACCAGCGACGACGGTAGCAAAAGGTCGCATAGCCACATGCTTTCAAATAATAGGCATCGTTTGGACCTCCTAATGCATCTTCTGTACTTCATACTGGGTCTCTCGTCGCATTTCTCGCATAGTTTCAGCCATGCTCCTCTGCAAGGAGAGCATCTGAGATTGGATAGCAGGCAATCGAGCACGCCTTCATGGTATTCAAATATTTACCAACAGAAATTAGGAGATCAGCAGAGTCAGTAGGGGTAACTTCAAAATCTGACACGATCGATAGGATTTATAGCCTGATTCCCGCCGGCGCAACAGCATGCGTTGACAATTCGTTTCCGCATGCTGTCTGGCCTTAATTCAGTATTTGTTTGCATGGCTGCCCAGACTACCGGGTCGGCCATCGACAGCGCTAATTCCTGGCCCATCACAGTGTAACGAATTCGCCAGCAATTTACTCGTGTCCTTGTTGTCGTTGGCGAGATCGGCTGCGGAAATTAAGCCACCAGGACTCACTATTCATTATTCATGACGAAAGCCCCGGATAACGTCAGATTCACTACGGTGGGCCAACACAATCTAGAATTTAACAATTACTGCGTTGGACGTTTGGATGACAGGAAAACAATGGATCTACGATGCTGTTAATACAGATTTGCCGACGAATACATTTTTCGGTAGTGAAGTTTGCAAATCCACCGGCAGTAATTCTTGTGTGGACCCAAACCTGCTCGCACTAAAGAGGTCGTGATAGCTGAAGCCATTAGATCGTTTGGAAACAATCCATCATAGAATGCTTATTACGATAGCGAGGCATTAGAAAACAAGAACAAACGTTTTTAGTCTGGTTTGAAGAATGGACAAAGGTTTGTGATCGATTGCTTATGCCAAAACGACAGTTGCGCACCGAGACAGACGAACACCTCAAGGAACATTTGTCTGACGATATCGCGAATTTGTTCAAACAAAAGCGAGTTATGCAATGGTAAAGTAGCTTCATAATTCATTAGCTCATTAAATTTGATCAATATGGAGCTTGATGCAAATGAGGATTATGAAGTGGAATCAGAGTTATTTAGTTTATTTATGCATTTCTATGCAAATTGTGTTGTGGTCGTGCGAGCTCCATCGAATTAATGTGTCGCACAATATGCTGCCTTATAATTAATGAACCGGTAATATCGAGAAAGAGGCTACACTAAACTGAGCTAATCACGGATATTTAAATAAGATCCGCCTGCTAGCCATTTAGTGAGGCAATGCATCTGCAATTCGGGTATGATAGGGTCAAATCCAGTTGCATTACGGAAGTTTAACTTCGTGCACTGCAAGCTGGCGGCTTGAGTATGATAACAGCTTATCAAAAGATGCCAGATTCATTATGTATGTTCGCTCAAATGCTCCTTCTCGTTGCAATTGCTGGACTCGTATCCACCAGTCCGCACGTTGACGGCACACACGCGTAGCACGGCTGTGGGAAACTCCTTCGCTCACAATAACTGCCACCAATAGAGCTTCATTATCTTCTTCACAGAGTATTTCGCTTGAATCGCTGTCGTTGAATCTATGTAATGGAGCTCTACGCACCAAAAAGGATCTGCGCAACCAAAATAATCGATAAGAACGAAACGTTGGATGCCACCATGTGTTATATTAGATGGTTGCGTGCTCAACAGCGCAACCGGTCGCTAAGAACGGCATCAAAGGTTGGATACATTGGAACCCCCAAAACCCCAGCAGAAACCAGGCTTCGCAAAAGAAGGGGTATGAGGTTAGGCTGGATAAATCAAAAGGAGCCAGTTTATGTAGGAATAAGCTAAGTATACTCAATTAAATCTACTTCCTCTGTATCATTGGCGCCATAGACTAGCGCGAGCGGGAGCCTGGCTTCCTGCACCTGCTGTGTGACTCGCGTCACACCCGGCAGCATTCGTAGTCAATCCAGCAACCCTCGGGGGTAAATTGGGTTACCTGAACCTCTGTTCAGCGAGGTCATAATGGACCATTCCGCGTTCCGATCAGCAGTTCGACACACTGTGTCGCAATTGATTCTTGGAATGGAAGGCGTCAATCTGTGGTTCAGCAGAGAGTATCGAGAAATGCGGCGAATATGTGCGTGCGCTGATCGCTCATACCGGCTCTTATGGTTTATAAGTGACACCACATACAAGCGACACGTCAGTGTTGCCCAATAGAAAACGGGTATTTTGGGGTCACCTAAACTTACCGCCTCTGCCGAGGGCAGGAGTTTGATACGTAGTAGCAACACTGTACATGAAAAATACACTGTCAGAAAGATTATAAAGTAAATTACGACACATACTTTCCTCAACAGGTGTAGGTTTTCTGCACAATGTCGTCGCTCACAAATCATGATAGACCGTATTCAGAAGATCACGACGCCGACGTCGCCGGTCGTGGGACAGCAAGTGGTGCTCCTGAAAGAGCGCCAGCACCCAGAACCTTGAAGATAAAGGTCAACCCATTCAGCGAAAAGGTGGCCGAGAACGATTTCGAGAGATTGAAACTGCGCTACATGCGGGTAACATTACCCATGATCACGTGCAAATCGTTTTCACCGTCTTGCATCTGACCGAGCTCGCCAGAGATTAGGCTCTCAACCACGAGACGTCGAATACCGAAAGATTCGCCTTGTGGGATCACCTAAAAAGGAATATATAGATTGTTTTCCAGCCACCGAATATAGCATACCGTCAGCGAGCGAAATTTCTGTCTCTCAAGCATGGAAAGAAGTAACTTCATGAGTACGTGGAAAAGGTTCGGCCGCTCATCGCGAGCATGGCTGCGAACCCACTGCCTGTAGACGTGAAGGTTACCGTTTTAATGTAGGGCTTGCGCGTGGAACATGCCGTACACAGCTCTTCCGCATGTCGAATAACACCGTGGAAGACTCCATCAAAGCTGCTCTTACCGAAGAGTACAGCCATAAGCAGGCAAAACACCCATTGCCCTATCCATCACCTCTGGTAGGGCTACTCCGACGAAGTTGGGTACAGCTGAGAGCTCTGAAAGCACACGAAGGTGCTTGACATGTGGGTCAACAGACCACATGCAGCGGCAGTGTCCGCAGAATGCCGGTACGGCTCCTCAAGGGCGAGATAGAGGCTGTGGCCGAGGAGGCCGCTCCTCCCGTGGTAGCTGAAGCGGCCGTGGGAATGATCAAGGGTCAGCGGGGAAGGGAAACGCCCAGAACCAGTACGCGTGGGGTATCCTACTAGGGAAAAAACAGGTTCTTGTGGCCGAGACACATCCACAGATGATGTGTGTCACGAGAGCTTAGCCCACAAAGGGCAGGAGGTTTTGGAGTTGGTGCCAGTAAATGTGGTTTGCTGGTGGTCCGAGCGAGCGTCAAGGGATTTCATAATACATTTAGAGTCTTAATAGACTCAGGCGCATCCGGCAATTATGCACGACGAGAGACCATCGCCGCGAATCGGGAACTCTATGGAGCGGCAAGAAAGCCAACATCAGTGAACGTGAGATGACAGTAAAGCTGGCAAACACTGTCAGAATAAAATCGATCTTTGTGGACCTCAAAATCTGTTTTGATGACTTCAATGATGGAGTGACATTTACGGTGCTCGATATGGATGATCGCTACGACCTAATCCTCGGCATGCCCTGGCTAGAGCGGCATAAGCCTTGGATCGACAGGAGATCACGATAGATTGGAGTAAGTAAGTCCAGCGCAGCTAGCAAAGCTTTGATGAGTAATGTTTCCACCTTTGTTAAGCGGCACAGCGTCGATGGAACGTGCGTCACCATGATTACATGGCGCATGTCGGGTATCTGAAAGGATAGATAAGCCCTCAAGCAAAGACTTGCCCGAGATCAAGAAAGATCAGCAAACCGGTGCCAAGGAATCAGAAAGACTCCGAGGACTAAGAGTGCAAGCGCGGTTTGCTTGAGCGCTCAGGAAGTACAGGTCAAAGTCTTCAAAGGACACGTTGACGATGACCAAACTAAAGTAAAGAACGCACTTCAGTGCACTCCAGCAAAAGGAGGCGAACACAGAGATGTTCCACGCGCCTCTGTCGCGGTTCGACAGGACGATGACGATCGTCAATTCCGAGTACGAGATGTACGCTCGTCGACTCTACATCAAGAGAATGACGAAGAGCAGGTGCCTACGGAGCGTCGGGGTGCCCTAAGGGGGGGACACCAACGGTAGCGGTTATGTCGAAGTCAACACGGACGTCTGGGTATCTTCAGGATGAGGTATCAACAGCAGCAGTTCTGCTAGCTCCTCTCGCGAAGTTGAATGTAAGAGCGAGTCTGCAAATCAGACGTGAGGTTAAAGACCTTGAAGAGACCAAGTCGTATCGTCACTAGACGGTCTCGCCGGCAAGACATCGGGATCTGTTGTACATTTCCTCCCCGCGCTTTCATCTGTAGATACCCTGGTGAGACTAGAAGAAATGTCAATGGAAGGCTTTTTCGATGGCCTAAAGGGAGGCGAGATCAACAAAGTGGTGACGTAACCACAGATCCGCCTACGGCCGGATTGAATTCCTCGTCGGTGATGGACCGTGAGGTACTTGATGGGTTAAGAAGAGATACCAATCACGGAAAGGATCAGATATTCTGAAGAATCCTGAGGATTGGTTTTAACAGCTGACAGTGGAATATTAGGATGTGATCAGCAAAATGCTACCGACCAGCTTTCCACCTGATCGAGGTGTGAAGCACGAGGTTGATCTGATTCCAGGAACCAAGTATTGCGTAACACGCCAATCGCCCTTGCCACAAGAACAAGTCGAGACGATTGACAAGTTCTTTAGTGCGAAGCACGCTGCGGGCAGTGAGTGAATCTCCGCGCTCAACGCCGACGTTTTGTGCCACGCGTTAAGTCGAATGGCAAGTGGTGTGTCGTTTATGCTTACGAGAACCGCATGGTTGGGTGTACGATGTACAGTGCAATTCATCTAGTTGACGGTTGTACGTCTTACTTCACTGCAAGGCAGAGAAAGGTCGCACAGATGTCCAAGTACACATCAATCACTTACGATATGTGCTCGAGTGTATGAGAGTGAACAAGCTGTACGCGAACGTGGATAAGTGCGTTTTCGGTGCCAAAGAGGTTTCGTTCTTGGCCTGTTTCATTAGGAAGCATGGGATCCGAGTAGATCCAGGCAATGTGCGCGCCATAGCGAAAGGGCCCGTACCTAGAAGCCACAAACACTTACGCAAATGGCTTGGTCTAGCCAATTAACGCTATACGTACAGTGACATCAGAGGCTTCGACATTTGAGAGGGTCTCGATCACATGAGCAAGCGTCGTGTTCGGCGTGTTTCAAGGACGCTGGAGAGAAGCCGATAGTCATCCATGAGAGTAGGACTCTCTGCCACGTTTCGTCCAGGCGCTCCCCGATACTGTCCATCTTGACAACGAGCTCCTTGAACTTCTCGATGGGTTCGACAAACCAGGTACCAAGCTCCATCTCGAGAACGTGCAGCTTCTTGGTTATGAGGATACGCTCCTTCAGTGAGCTTCGGTTAAAGTGACTCTAAAGTATTTGTCACTCGGTCGCCGCGTTGAGTGCATCTCGGATGTGGACCTGAAATGTTGCACTGATTTCACAAGCGATCACCTCAAGGACTTTCAGATCGTTCATTTTCCGCTGATCCAAGTGGCGGTCGCTAATCTGGTCGAACTCGGGCTTGACGATGTGTGGCAGCAGTCTCTTCAATGCAAGCTTCCTCCGCATGTTTTACTTCCAGTGGAAGTAGTTGTCTTCGATTCGCTTGCCCATGTCAGAGTAGCTTGGCTCATAAACGCTTGAAACGGCGAGCGAAGCTGGCGAGCAGAGACGTGATGAGTTGGTGGAAAATCCGAAAATGAGAATTAGTGTTAGTGGGGTGAGGACGAACTTTGAGTACAAAAAGGAAGAATCTCGAGTATGAGGATATTTACCGATAAATACCTACAAAATGGACGAACCACTGAGTACATCAACCAGATGGCTTCGGGGATGGACTCACTGACAGAGCGCAGCCATTCGCAAGTACAACTCACAGCCACTTCGATTAATACAGGCAGCATACTACTGCGGAGTGCGCCGGGTTATTGCCAACAGTATGCTCTTCAGTCATGTAGAGCGATACGAGGCTGGCAAGAAGGCACTGAGCGAGCTGTAAGATGTGCATCTGTTGTCCGAACGGCAAGTACACCGGCATATAGAGAGAATTCCAAGTGGCTAAGCAAGCGACGCACACTGTGAGTGTTGAGACGTTCGTTGCGCATATGCATATAAAGTCGATGCACGACTGGTATGTCGTCTACATACTGCCGCAGAACATGTCACGTCCAAACCTTCTCGTCTTGACTCTACAATCATCGCGGCCAGTTCCTAGCACCCGTAGTGCAGTTCAGTATTCTGTTCAATATCAATCTTGACCTCAACTTTACACTTGTAAATTCCGTCGGCGTTCTTGTACCCTTGGAATCCTAGGGTACAAGGCTTGGATACGGCCGGTACGGAACTAGGAGCAATGCTCGACTCCCTCGTATTTCACTTTGAACTCACACACAACCTGTCGCCCATGTGGATAGAACGGTTGCATAACCAGTTTCTTTATCAAGATCGCTTTCGTAAGCGTGCGGTTATTTGGGTCGTCGACAAAGATCGCTTCTGGAATCTTGCGCTGACCCCCGCTCAGCTTTCGTGTTGGCAGAGTCATCACGGCAGCCTTGAGATCGAATTGATTCATAAGCGCCATTGCAGCAATGACATGCGAGATTGCTGAGCCCGTTGACCAAAATGCTTTGCACGCATCGGTACAATGTTTGTATCTGTTTGATCTATTATAAAAAAAGCGCACAAATCATAAGTAAACAGAAAGGATATTTAGCAAAGGAGTGCAATGCCGAAAAGATATTATTACCTTTTCGGCAATGATGATCGGCTGAAACGCTAGCTTGAAGTCCTTGCCACGGTCATAGTCAAGAAGCTCGACTTGGTGCACAGAGTGACCATTGAGATTGATATTCAGAACTGTCTCACCTTCTGGGAGTTTGCTTTGCTTTGACCCAATGCACGTATGCACATTCACAGTCGGCGGATTTAGAGCTGGGTTTACATCTGGTTTGTAGCAAATACCGATCCACACGCTCCAATGTGACATTTTCGCCTGACGACCGCGTAGCCGAGCACATGCACTTTAAAGCATTGAACAAGATAGAGGCTGGGATGCGTTTTCGGTTCACAACACGATGCTTGCGATAGCTGGCCTTAGTATTGACATGGATATAAGCATGACGAACCATTTGGTATTGGACCTGTATAAAGGAGAATTAATTCAGTGATTCGTACCACATATATGAGAATTGAACCTTCATACCTTCACAGTAATGTGCAAACGGTCCTGCTTGTGCATCCTCGGCTACCATCCTGAATATACCTGGCAGTGAATCTTTCAAGATGAGACCAGTCTTGGATCGCTTGGCATTCTCGCCGCAGATTATGATGGCTCCATTGTGGGATTCAAGGGTGTTTTGTGGCCAGAGATGGCACTGGTCATATACAACATCGAACCCACAGTTCGTCGATGTAAATATTTTCAAATCGTGCAGCCTTTTTGTCTTCTCCATCGTTACGCCAGTGGACGAGACACAATGAAGCAAGTGCTCTGAACTGCTATGGTTAGCTAGTCAGGTGTAGCTGCTTTTTGTTCCCTTCGATGTTATTCTTGTAATAGTCTGAATCCATCAAAAGACTTTCTTTTTCTCGGCATTTGCTGATACATGCGGATAGCAATTGAGCACCGTGATATCTGGCCACACGGCTCGAAATGCGTTTGCGATGTACGCAGCATGATCAAGGCTACCGAACCGGACCGTCAGCTGCACTTCAAACAGCAGCACGGTCTGTACCACTGTGTGGAACAACTGTTCGTATGTGTGCTGGCGCTCTGTGTATACGCCCCACGGTACGAAGTTCGTTATGTAGACATGAGCTTTGGTGTACCTAGTGCGATATGTACCGAGTGCCACCAAGACCAAATTTCCTAAAGCAAGTACGCAGGATTAAGTATTGCAATTAGATCATATCAACTTCCGTTTAAGAACCGTGGACGTACCATAATGTAACTTGTATCTTCCATCAGTGGCAGCGAGAACTCCATTTGATTGCTGACTCTCAATTACGTACAGAACATTCCGGATCAGACGTCGAGTGGAAACGATGAGCCCAAACGACTCTTTGAATTGTCCATCCTCCTCGAAGCTGTGTTGGAAACACTTCAATACGAATGTGGCGTTTTGATAGCTTTCTGGCTTGGACCCAAAAGTGGCTTCATCGGTGGCCCTGTCAAAGGCTATACCATCAAAGAATTCTTCCTCGTTCACAAACAAGCCCAATCACAAAGATCCTCAAATGTTTAGATTTGCGTACCAGCGGCTCGCTTCTTCGTCAAGTATGCCTTCCGACTCTTTCGGTTGGTAGGAGAGCAAGCATATTGGGCTGTCCCTCGTATTTGCGAATCATTGCGCCAAACACCTTCATTGGTCCACTTCCCGTTGCGAGGGCGTCGACCCTCTCAGAAAATGTTGGGTGAATTCCCGATCGGCTACGACATGTAGTTATTTCAGTATGGACCCCACGTACTTGCAGCGAGAACATGACTTGACCTAGTTGGTCTGGATCAAGCAACAGAAATGCGCATGCGACGTGTGCAACATTGGTGCTCCACACAGCAATATACCTTGCCGTTCCCGCGTGAGCCGTAATTTTGAATGAGAACGTGGCTCTTCCCGTCGTACAACTGCATGGCTGCTTTTGCAGTTATAGTGTTCTCGTGCTGCGATACCGGCTTGTAAGAATGGGTTGATGCCTTGTGCACAATCGGCGTGAAGCTGGTGGTCACCTTTGTCGAGGTAGCTTTGCCTACAGAGCACCATCACTTCAGTCATACGATGCCGCAACAAGTATCATCTATGGGAACCATTTACCTTAGGCCATCGTGTAGATAAAATGTAGAGACCGCGCTTTAGGCACTCCCAGAGATAACCAGCTCAAACTTTGGTACCATTGCAATGGCTACAACGCCAGAGGAACGATCCATACCGCAGCTGTATAGCGAGCTCTCACTCTCCCGATGCGTCCGTCTCTCCCTCCGTCACAGATGTTCAGCGTGCTCTTTCTCTCTTTCTTAACAGCTGACGATTCTCTTTCTTAACAGTGATGATAGAACTCAGTGGTTCTTCCGGTATGTACCGGTATCTTATCCGTATTGTGTTTTTGCTCTTTCTTTCGCCTCCTCCCGTGTTGGAGTTTTTCCTAAATTCATCGCTCTCTCGTACTATACCTTCACTGCACTCGCCTAGCGAAGGTCAGACTTGGCTGATGTTCTTGTTGCGCACGCAGACGGACAGCATTCAATTCGACTTTAATCAGTTCAGATTTTGTTAGTACCCAGAATCTTTCGCTCCGAACAGACAATCCAGTGCTTCGACCACCTTTATGTGCAACTCGGTGGTCAGGACCATCTCGATCGCCTTGGAATATTCAACGTGAGTAAATGAGATTACCATCGCGTTAAGTCTGCACAGTACGCTACACTCAGCTGTAGTATGTCGCCAGCTCCTTGGCGAACTGCAGCACACCCTGAAAAACGTGGGCGCCTCCTGGCCGGATCACGCTCTGGTCCAGCACGAAGCTGCTACCCTCCATCTCGAAACTCAGCGACGCCGTGTTGTTGAACTCGAGGAAAACCGAGTCCAGGATCGTGCCGTAGCAAAGGTACAGCTCGTGAGCCGTCTCGCTCGTGTACGTCGTAGTCGTGGTGGCCTGGATGGCCGCCTTCACGTTGTCACCCAGCGTCTTGAGCTTGGTGCCGAAAGGAGCCGCCGCCGTGGTGCGCTGATTGCCGAAGGGCCTGAGCACCAGCCCCGAGTACGAGTGGATGTCCAGCACGCCAGCCAGAGGCAACGTCTTGAGGAACTTGTACAGTCCCGCAGTCTCGGGCTCGCTATAAGGGGCCGTGCCTGGATACGTCTCGGAGCTGGCGCCGTCGCCAGCCTTACCGAAGTAGGCAGTAGGTCCCCAATTCCGGTTCAGATCGACGCCGTAAGTCGATCGAGAGACCTGGCGGCGGTTCTTGCGCCAGAGACGGTCGCCGTCGCTGGCCCAAGTGTAGAGAAAGCCGTCCAGGTTCACAATGGGCACGAAGACCCAGTCGTACTTATCCACGAGCTGAAAGCCAGACAAGACAAGAGCTGTCAGCGTCTCCATTAAGCAGCAGGCGATGAATCATAATATCGTACATACCGCTTTGATGGTTGTATCTCCATTGCGCAATCCATCGAGGATCGCTGCGATGGCGTAGAACGTGGTGCTTCCTGCGTGCCATTCGCGCGCATGGATCAGTCCCTGGACGTAGACCACTTTCTTGGCGGATCCGCTTGCGTTGGTCGAGATCTTGTACGCTGGGATCGCGCGATCTACTCACAGAGTGGCAACGTTAGATACGAGGAAGAGCAGTGGTCAGTATGGTCTGCTTACTCTCGATCGTGGTCGCGACAGATGCGGTTTTGGAGAAGACTGTCGGATTGGCCGTCACCAGCGTGTCCAGGAAGGCGAACACTTCGTCGGCTGAGCGCCAGCAGTCGAAGAAGGCGTTCTGCACGTACGAAGTGTCGGCTTCGAGCGCGTCCAGATGGCCCTTTGTCTGCTGGGCGCATGTCGTAGCAGCGACTGCGCTTTCAGCGATTAGAGAAGCCGTGTCCACCGGATCACGCTCGATCGTAACACTCGAGGTGGTCAAGTCAAGCGACTCGTAGAGCGTCTTGAGCGTCTGGAACTTGGTCAGCACCCCTTCAGAGACGTACATATCGGCGCGAACCGAGTGGGAGTTAACGGCAGCTACTTCCCACACGTCGAGATCGTCACCGAAGGATGCAAGAGCTGCGTCGAACACGGTCTTGGGCAGCGTCACGTGATACAACTGCTTGGTGGCAGCAGTCGCGACGCCAGCGAGCAGAGCGGCGAACAGAACCACAGGCTTCCAGATCGCCATGTTTTAAAGCTTGCCTGGTAGAGAAGAAGGAAATTGGCTTATGAACGTAAGGACTCGAGAGAGAGAAACAGCGAGCGAACGAGTTGCATGACAGATAGAAGGAACTATTACAGTGCTGGAGCCAAAACATTGGCAGTCTTAGGTACATGCACACGCATGAAAGAATGATTCGAACGCAGTTGATCTAGATCGCTTGCTCTTTAATCTGCAGTTGCGATGGAACGTGGATCTTGTACCCATTGAGTCGGTAATATATTAAGTTGGCAAAGCTACAGTTCATTGCCCTCTCGCATCTACGGTAGGAAATGTGGGCGGACTTCCACTGCTGGCGAATGCAAATGCACACGATGTGGTTTGTCTACGAACGATCTAGGAGCTTGATCTAGAAACACACTCATCCGGTTTGCAGAGGATACGATCAGCTGAGTCCATCTGATTCTCTCAAATGGCTACACAATGTGTGGCTTTCCTTGCAAAAGTGGTACGCTGGACCAGGATGTGCTGCGGATCTTCTCAGATGTTTGTAGGTGGCGAAAGAAGCGCATAAACGATCGCAATCCATCTTCCAGCGATTGGTTTTATAAACCAAACAACAGCAGTGATGTATAAATAGACTGCTGCCATGTCAGAACTGAGGCATCTGCTGTGTGGAATGTTTCACAGACAGACAGAAGGCCTCCCTTGCATGCACGTGCGTTCTCAGCCACACATTAGGGAGTCTAGAGTTGGTTTGTCTGCTGGTGGAAGCTTGAAGCTAAAGGGACACCAGTGGAATCAGACGAGATACAGCCAATCGATTGATAACGTTTGTCCACGTCGTGTCAGGTGCAAATCACTCCAGTGTTACAATAGAACGATGGATCGGTATCAGATCGATTCACGCCCCAGCTGCAGCATCTAGCGCGCCTGGACGAAGCATTTACTGTACCTCTCATTCATTGGCACCCTTGATCTGCCAGCCGATCTCCGCGCCTGGCTTCGCACTGGTGCTATGCGAGAGCTCAAGCAATCCAGAGTGGTTCCAGAGGCAACAGCGCACTCTTCACGATATCGCAGACTTGGTTCTATGCGCAGTAGGGTGACTACTCCAGCCAAAACTCACCCAACGCAGCTTCTTAGAAGGACCAGAGCGATTACGATATCAGCTCGTGCACGCGCTCACCAGTGTGGTTGAACACTCACGCTGTCCATTCATTTCGAAATCCGCCTACATCTTCGCTCATGGTTTCTATCAAGTCCCTCGCGTTGCTGGCAGCAATATCGGTCGTCGGAGCGCTAGCTCAGGACGCCAAGCAATTGTTCCACGTCACAGCGGCCAAGACGGTCTTCGATTCGGCTCTGGCTTCGTTTGGCGACGATCTGGACGTGTGGGAAGTGCGTGCGGTGCCGAATACGGAGAACGTCAAGGCCGACATCTATGCCACGAGCGCGGTCATCAACCAATTCTTCAGCCTCAATGCGGCTTCAACGTCCGTCTACGAGCTCCAGTCCGAGACGCCGGCCGTTGTCGTGCAACGCGATGCTGTGGACATGCCGACTCTGATCAGGGACCAAGTAGAAGCCACTGCAACGTGCAAGCTCACAACCTCCAACCACTTGAGCGAGCTGGCAGCCACGACCAACTACGTCGACAACGCGTTCTTCGACTGCTGGCGCACAGCGGACGAAGTGTTCGCGTTCTTCGACACGCTTGTGGCCGCCAATCCGACCTACTTCTCCAAGATCGCGTCTGTGTCGACCACCTACGAGAGTGAGTGGAGCTCCCCGGTCGTCTAACCTTTGCACAGCCTCATTGAATCCGTGTCTCTTGCATATAGAGCGAACGATTCCAGCCTACAAGATCTCCACTGGCACAGGCAAGAGCGTCGTGTACATCCAGGGCCTGATCCACGCGCGTGAGTGGCATGCTGGCAGCACGGGCTTCTACGCCATCGCGTCACTGCTGGACGGTCTCCGCAATGGCGATACCACCATCAAAGCTGTACGATGTCTCGTGTACATCTCCCATTCAGGCTCTCGAACTAAAACCTCTTTCATGCTGTAGCTCGTGGACAAGTACGACTGGGTCTTCGTGCCGATCGTGAACCTGGATGGCTATCTGTACACGTACGCGACCAACGGCAACCGCCTTTGGCGCAAGAACCGCCGCCCGATCTCCGGCTCCACCTATGGCGTGGACCTTAACCGCAACTACGGCCCTGCCGAGTACTTTGGCTTGGCTGGCGATAGCCCGAGCTCGGACACGTACCCAGGCTCAGCTCCCTACAGCGAGCCGGAGACCGCGGGTCTGAACCAATTCCTCAAGACGCTCAAAGTCGCCGGGTTCCTCGACATCCACTCGTACTCGGGGCTCGTGTTGCGTCCGTTTGGCAATCAGCAAAACCCGGCGCCAGCTCCGTACGGCGCCAAGCTCAAGACACTGGGCGACAGTGTGAAGAACGCCATCCAATCTGGCAACTCGGCCAGCTACACGAGCGAGACGGTCGCGCAGCTCTATCTGTCGTACGGCGGCAGCATCGACGCGCTCTTCCTCGAGTTCAACAAGACGGCTGCGCTGGCCTTCGAGATGGAGGGAAGCACGTTCACGCCAGACGCCAGCGTCATTCGGTCCGGCGGCAAGCACATCTTCCAGGGCATCCTCCAGTTCGCGCAGGGGCTCGCGGCCTACTACGCTTGAGACTTCCATAGCTAGTTAGGCTGACTTGATGTTGCAATGAAGTGTCTGTCTTGTTCCATGCACGTCTATTGATCTGTCTAGCGTAACTCACTGCTGTTGCTGTTGGTGGCCGTCAGCACCGACGCAAAAGGCCACGCGGAAGATGTCGCCGCCTTGGCTCGTCACGAAGGCTTCTCTGTCCGTCAGCAGCGCGAACGGATTCTCGGGCAGCAGCTGCGGCGTATACAGCTGCGAGGCCACGAAGGTCTCGACCATGTACATGAAAAGCTCCTCTACGTCTGTCTGCAGGTACACTGGCGTTCCCTTGGGCAGCAGCGTCGCCAGCTCCTTGACGAACTCACCCGTGACGAGCCGTCTCTTGAGGTGGCGCTTCTTCATCCACGGATCCGGGTGAAAGATCGACACGCTGCGCACTGGCGCTGGCAGAGATTCCAGCAGCAACTTCTGCTGGACGTTCATATTGCCGTGGAGGAAGACCAAGTTTTGCAGCCCTCGCCGCTTGGCCTCCAGTGCGGCATCGTCCAGCACATTGCGGCGGATCTCGATGCCCACAAAGTTGGTCTGTAGGGCCTGCTGTTGTGCTACCTGCATCAGGTAGCGGCCTCTTGCGCACCTGTCGAAGCATGCAGTACACCGTCAGTCTATGATCAACGCAATGAATGGTTAGCTCTGGCCAGTGACGCACCCGATGTCCAAGTGAATGGGCAGCGATGGGTTGGCGAAGGCCGTGGACCAATCGGGCAGCTCCATGGGTTCACGGTACTGTGCAGCGAGCGGATTTACATGCTGGCGGAAGCGCCTGGTGGTCCCCTTCTCTACAACATTCGCTTCGGTCGCGAACGCTCGGCATAGGTACACGGCGCTGACCACAGCGCGAGGAGCTTTCCAGCGCCACATTTGCCACTGGCCAGTCAAAGGGCGCAATAATCAGACAGCGCTCTATATCGGTCGGCCACTGTTGTGGAATTAACTGACTCTTCGGATTGGCTGAATAGAAGCGCAGCAGGATCGTGATTGGCTGAAAATGCGCATTTGCGCCACGTCACGTGCCGCTTTCGACACCAGTTTGGAACTTTAGTCCGCCCCCCAAGAGCTGCTCAATGGACGACAACACCAGCGGCCTGAGCTTCCATGCGGCCTACGGGCGCCACACGCTGGCGGCCGTGGACGTAGCGGACCGTTCGGTGGCCGGCTGGTCGCAGTCGCTGCACAACGGCTTCGAGATCTGGTGGCTGGCCGGCATGCCGCTCATGCTGGCCTTCATGTTCATGCTGCTGAGCTTCTCGGTTGTCATGGGCATGCAGGGCCTCAAGACCAAGGTCCGCTGGCCTCTGGCTTCTACGCTCTGGGGCTACGTGGTCATGTGGGCCACGCTTTCTCCGAGTGCATCGGCAGCTGCACTCAACAGTGCCAACACGAGCAGTCTCAAGGTGAGCAAACACTGATCCATGGTGATGACAACCATGATAGATTGCTGATGCAATGGCGTCTGCAGATCCCACGCCACATCGCAGTGATCATGGATGGCAACCGCCGCTACGGCAAGTCCAAGTACGGGTCGGGTGTGCGTGGCCACTCGGACGGCAGCAAGACGCTCGTGGCGTTCACTGACTGGTGCATTGCTGCTGGCATCCAGGCGCTCACGGTCTTCGCCTTCTCCACTGGTACGCTCTCTTGCTGTGTTGCTGCTGAGTGTGGCTCTATCGCTGACTCTAGCCTTTGCTGTAGAGAACTGGAACCGAGACCAAGTGGAAGTGGACGCGTTGATGAATCTGTTCAACCAGTTCATGCACCAGATCGTGCCGGAGGCGCTTCAACGCGGCATTCGCGTGCGCGTATTGGTCTCGGATGGCCGCAAGTTCCCTGCCTACATCGTGGACGCCATCGAGCAGATCGAGAGCAAGACGAAGCACTGCCAGGCCTTTGAGCTGAACATCTGCGTCAGGTGAGTTTCTGGACGCAACCATGCGCAATGAATGGGCCAAGTACTGACCAGCGTGACTCACAGCTACGGAGCACGGGACGAGATCGTGGGTGCTTGCAAGAAGATCGCGGCTGACGTGGCAAGCGGCTCCACCTCCGTCGACGAGATCGACGAACATCTCTTTAGCCAGCAACTGCTGACTGCGTACGTTCTCTATCTTTGACTGATGATCATGAGCTCATGAGCTCACTGAGCTGGTATTTGTAGTGGCCTGCCGGATCCAGACATCGTACTGCGCACATCGGGCGAGTGCCGTATCAGCAACTTCCTGCTGTTCCAGATCGCGTACTCGGAGCTGATCTTCGTGGACAAGATGTGGCCGGAGCTCACGCGGGAGGATCTGCACCAGATCATCCTTGAGTTCAACCATCGCAAGCGCCGCTTTGGCAAATAGAGGTCGGAATCAGGATGACACGGCGAAGCAAATAACGTGTATATAACGGTTATGATTCAGTGGATTGGCTTATGTGTTACAGTTTTTCCAGTTTTAGGACACACTGTCCTGAAACGAAGCATCCTAAGATAAGATGGGGCAGTCCAATATTACCCTAAGATAAAGCACTGCTCTTCGCGGCACAGGTCCAATATTGGGCGCCCGATATAAATGACCGAGCCTATGGAGAAGAAGCAGCGCGTGACGTCCGCTTCTGAGGCCAGCGGCTCACCCGTCTCTGCTGCGCCCGCCGCTGCTGGGAAGCCAGGCGTCAAGTCCAAGTACTGTCTTAACTGCCAGAAGGACCTCACGCGCAACATCCGCATCACGTGCGTCGACTGCCCCAGCAACTCCAGCGCTGCGCCGGCGTCCGTGGAGCTATGCGTTGAGTGTTTTTCTGTGGGTGTAGAGCCGGGAGGCCACAAGAAAACGCATCGCTACACGGTCTCGGACTGTCTGGCGTTCCCACTGGTACGCGAACGCCTCTCGGCCGCTTCAGCTTCTGTTGCGTCCGCCACTGCGCCGGCTGCTGCTGCCACTACGGCCACGCCAGCGGTCGCCAAAGAGGCGGACTGGACGGCGGAGGAGGAGTTGTTGCTGCTGGAAGCCATCGAGATGTTCGGCATGGGCAACTGGAAGGACATCGCGGAGCACGTGGCCACCAAGAGCGACCGCAAGTGTGAGAACCACTACATGACGGCGTATCTGGGCACGGCGGACCTCATGCCGCGCTTCTTGGACCAGCCGTTGAGTGCCGCCGATGAGGTCAAGGAGCTGCAGCAGCTTAAGGACAAGGCCCAGATCCAGCAAGCCCATGCGGCCGCAACGGCCGCAGCCGTTGGAGAGACCACAGCGGCCGCAGCCATGCCCAGCGGTGGCAGCGAGCTCTCGGGCTACATGCCGCTGCGCGGGGACTTCGACGTGGAGTACGACAACGAGGCAGAGCTGATCCTGGCCGACATGGAGTTTGCGGACGACGACCACCCGACGGAGCGCGAGCTCAAGCTCAAGGTGATCGAGATATACAACTCCAAGCTGGACGAGCGCGAGCGCCGCAAGAAGTTCGTGGTGGAGCGTGGGCTGTTGGACTACAAGAAGCACCAGCAGACAGAGCGCCGACGGCCCAAGGAGGAGCGCGAGCTCATCGCGCAGATGCGGCCGTTCGCGCGGTTCCAGACGCCCAAGGAGCACGACGACTTTGTGACCGGCCTGATCACGGCCATGCGGCTGCGCAAGCAGATCCTGCTGCTGCAGGAGTACCGCAAGAACGGCGTGCGCACGCTGGCCGAGGCCGAGCTGTACGACGTGGAGAAGAAGAAACGCGACACGGAGCAGGCTCTGCAGAAGCAGCGCGACAGCGCGGCGTATTTATACGAGTCCGGTCGACCGGTGTCTGGCGGTCGAGACCGCGCCAATCGCTGGTGGCATCGCGATCAGAGCGCCACGAACGATGCGCAAGACCATCCGCGCACGCGAGGCAGTCTCGTGGGCACTGGAGCCAGTGCTGGCAGCGCAGATGCGGCCTCGGCCTCGGCGTTCTCGATCGACGGCACGCCTGGCAGTCATCTGCTCACCCCCAAGGAGAAGGAGCTGTGCTGCAAACTCAAGCTGCTGCCCAAGGTGCGTGGCGGTTGGCTCATTGTGCAAGTGTGTCTGTCTCTGACTATGTGTGTCTGGCAGCATTACCTCGTGATCAAGGACGCGCTCGTGCGCGAGTGCTACCGATTGGGCTATCTCACCAAGAAGACGGCCAAGGAGATCGTCAAGATCGGTACGTGGCTCTGGGTCTGGCAGTCGTCTTGCTGGCATAGTGACTGACATCCGATTGAGCAGACGTGGCCAAGACTGGCCAGATCTACGACTTCTTCGTCAAGTGCGGATGGGTACAGACCGAGATTGCGACTGTGAAGAGTACGTGCGTGTCCATGAATTGTAGATGAGTCGGAGACTGACGGATCTGCTGCCTAGTTACTGCCCCAGCCAAAGCCTCAGCAGCTCCTTCTGCGGCAGTCGGATCTCCCTTGAAGCGAAAGGCCGAGGAAGTGGCCAGTAGCAGTCTGTAGAAGCCATCTCCATCAAGACCAGAAGGTCCATCTCCCGTGACAACGGCCACGGGAAACTCTGGTCGCGGCTTCTGGTCTGGCCCAAGGTGTCTGCTTATGATTGGCGTTCACTGTGGCGAGCCCAGACTTCAGAATGGATACAGCACTCTCACTCTTCACCCGATTACGTTTGCGAGGTAAATGCATGGCTGATTGTTGAT
Organism: Elongisporangium prolatum; assembly: GCA_023335875.1. NCBI lineage: Eukaryota > Oomycota > Peronosporomycetes > Pythiales > Pythiaceae > Elongisporangium > Elongisporangium prolatum. The sequence continues at coordinate 35,050 of JAADVW010000100.1, read as the reverse complement.
TAGTAGGCATATGTTGCACCAGAGTAATCTCTGAAGTAACACGAAAAAAGACATCAAGGCAGAAGCAGTCAGACATCAAACTCACAGCTCACTGTCTGCGAAAAGGTAATTCTCTCTCTCTCTTTGTCGATAGATAAAGAGAGAGTTTTATCGTGTGATCAATTCATGCTGTGCTGCCAAATAATTGCATTTTACAATTTCGCATGAGATTCCAAGGGTGGAATTTAATATCTAGTTTGTGCGGATTTCAGTTTCCCGCACGCGTTTTGATTGGCTGATGATGAACAGCAAACCCAGAGAATATCGAAGGGCAGGTGTTGCCATTCCTCGCAAATCCAATGTCCCCCAATGAAGAAAGCGTGCTGGCCCATCGCAACTCGGCGATGTGCATGTGGTCCTCCCTCTCTGCGGCTCGTTCACGTCCCACTGGCTCCGCATCCAGCCGGGCTCTCTCGCTCATTCGAGCTTTCCAAGCCTCGCTAGCACGCCATGAAGAGCTTTGACATCTCGCTCACGCCGTCCAACGTGCAGCATCAGCCGCGGGAGTTCGATGACCCGGTCTGGAAGAGCCGCAAGCCGCACACGTACATCATGGAGGAGCCCATGGCTGTGCAGTCGGGGCTCAACATCCACGATGTCGAAGCCGCAGAACTGGAGCTCAAGATCGGCGTGAGCATCTGGAAGGTGTTCCTCGCCACCGTCGTGGGCGTCAGTCTGGGCGTGGTGCTCAACTACTATCCCGTGAGCGATCAGTGGGCCGAGTGGATCGGACTGCCCGGCACGCTCTTCGTGTACGCGCTTGAGTGCGTGATCGTGCCCATGATGTTCTGCAGCATCGTCGTGTGTCTGAGCGACATGGTGGACACAGGCAAGGCCGGCGGCATCTGTCTGCGCACGCTCGTGCTGTTCGTCGTGTTGGCCATTATGTCGTCGTTTCTCGGCGCGCTCTTCGGCTTCTTCTTCTCGGGCCATTTCCACAGCAAATCGTCTGCGATCACGACCACGACGCCCGTGGTCTTGACGCTCAAGTGCGCCAACGGCGACTACCTATCCATGGCTTCGTCCGGTTCCATGCTCTGCTCGGCCGCCAACGTCACAGACACGGCCAAGCTCACGCTTGTGGACTCGGCGTCGTACCTTGCCACTGCCTCCACAGCGTTGACTGAATTGGGCGTGTCAGACCAGATCTTCGACATCCTCGAGCTCGCCGTGCCGTCCAACATCATGGCGGCGTTTGCGGACAGTTCGGCACTCAGCATCATCATGTTCGCCATTTGGTTCGGCTTTGCAGCCATCCAGAGCTACGACAAGACGTCGCAGGACGAGAATTACCTGCTGCTCATGATCAGACAGAGCAACATCATCATGCGCATGCTCATCAACGCCATCATGGGCTATTCCCCTGTAGCCATCGTGTCGCTTATTGCCGGCACTATGGCCACATCCAGCGGCGACTCGACCGACATGCTCAACGACATCGGTACACTGCTGGTCGCTCTCTGTGTGGGCTACATCGTGCTCACGGTCGTGGTCCTGGGTGCCGTGCTCTACGTGGTCACACGCCGCAACGTGCTGTCGTTCCTGGTCAAGATGCTGCCGGCCCAGTTGTTCGCAATCGGCTGCTCGTCGTCCTTTGCCACGCTGCCCATGACGCTGCGCTGCGTGGACTCGACCAAGGAGATCTCGTACGCGCTGTCGCGGTTCGTGCTGCCACTGGCTACGACCTCCAATATGAACGGCACGGCGCTGTACATGCCCATCGCCTGTATCTTCATGGCCAAAGCGAGCGGCTACGAGGATCTGCTCACAGTGGACCGGTACTTCATGCTGGCACTCACGAGCGCCATCTCGTCCTTCGGTGTGGCTGCTGTGCCTAGCTCCGGACTCGTCATGACCATGACTGTGTGGAAGGCCGTGTTCGGCGTGGCTCTGCCTGGGTCCTTTCAGCTGCTGGTGACCACCGACTGGGTCCTGGACCGACTGCGGTCGCTTGTCAACGTCACGAACGACACGATCGTGCTGCGCATTCTGGCGGAACAATGCCACGAGAAACACTATTACATACCCGAGGCCCAAGACCTGCGGCCTCTAGAGCTCTACACGCCGCCACCCACGATCCTCGAGTAGAGAAACACATCTCACTGTCTGTCCTGACGTTGCTAATGTATTCAGCCGTAGTACAAGAGAGTTCTGACAAGCGAACTGTACTCGTGGCTGCGACTATCAAGTTCATTGATCTGCTTGTTACTGTACGTCTTTTCGTATGAGTGACTGGCTGATAGCAGAGATCTCACGATGCGCTTCTTCTCTCTCTTTGTAGATCAATTCTTCTAGTATTTTAGCTAAAATTCATCACCCGCAAGCCCAAAAGAACTCCATGCGTTGCTCCAAATTCGTACTAGTAAGAAGCTGCTTCAAGTACTGATTGGCTTGAAAACCCTTGTTGGTACGCGGCAGTGGATCTAGTCCAACACACAATTGTCGCCTCGCAAATACTCGGCTTAATTCTTGCACTCTTTTCGTTTTTTTAATGCGGTTGCACAATCAGAATGCTCTGCCAGCGACCAATGGCTCGAGTTCGCTGTAGCCGAATCAATAGAGCCATAGCTCTTCGTCAAGGCCTACGTCGTGATCTTGATCAGACCAAGACGTTGTCGCCGAATTCGACGCCCGCATGCTTAATAGAATTTGTCGATTGAAGTCCAATGAGGTAAATTGGATTATAAGAGGTATTCCTGCCTACTGCCCTTTTGATTCTCATCTAGTCCTGCAGATCAATGAGTGGCCATCCTTAATCATACAGCGCCCATGCTCATTGTCAATCGCATGTAGGCGTGCAATCTGGTTCGCCACTGGATCTGTACAGGTACCAGATAAGTTAGTTTTCCTGGAGAGGTAGTTTGTTATTCAGACTCACAGGTTGATAAACAGACAGTGTATGTTACCCCTCCGTAACTTGTGAACCAGATTTTAGCATCTTTCTCTTCTCGTCATTTTCCTTGAGTGTGGTGTCTTCCACTTTCGTTGCTTCAAACACCTTGGTTAAATCTTTGACACCCAGGCGTGCTCCGAGTTTTCAAAGCTTGGCTTCCCGAAATTTTTCGTGAAAATATCGGCTACTTGTTCATCCGTGGGCACGTACTCCAAACAGATTTGCTGTTCCGTGACGCACTTGCGAATGAGATGATAGCGGTATCTAATATGCTTTGACTTGCGTCGTTTCTCTGGGTTGTTGGCCAGAGAGATGGCTGAGATGTTATCCACACATAGAATGGTCGGTTTGCTTTGACATGACCGAGTTCTTCGAGCAATTGCCGAGCCCAGAGGATTGAATTTGTTGCGCCAAAAACTGCACAGTATTCTGTTTCTGTTGACTACTGGGCCACGCAGGCTTCCTTGAGGCATTCATAGCTGATGGCAGCTCCACGCATAATCAATATATGACCTGCTACAGATTGCCGGTCCTCGTGATCTTCTGCATGATTGGCATCAGAATACGCGTCGAAGTATACTTCACCATCTTTATTCCCATTAAACACAAGACCAAAGTCCATGGTCTTTTCAGATACATCACGATGTACTTGGCTTGGTGCCAGTGAGTGTGCGTGTACTTGTCCAGGTACTGGCTCAAGTATTTCACAGCATGTGCAATGTTAGGTCGAGTTGCATGTACAAGAGTCTTCCAATGAGTTGCCGATACGGGAGTTTCGGATCATTGATTGGTTGCTTTGAGTAATCCTCGTACAGAATCTTTCCTGTTGGCGCTGGAACCCACTTGCCGTTGCATTCTTCCATTTTGAATTATCTTATTGTGTCCACAATGTACTTTCGTTGCGAAAGCGTCGTCTTTTTGAGCTTCATATCCCGCTTGATTTCGATTCCAAGCAAGTAGTGATGTTCTCCATTGAGGTGCAGCTGAAATCGATCAGCCAGCTTCTTTACTACAAGATCCAGTAGTTCCTTACTTGATGCAGCCAGTGTGATGTCATCCACATACACACAGAGATAGCGAACTTCTCCATTGTTGGTGGCTAGTCGATATATACTCCATTTCGCATCGTGCAAATCCCAGTTCTTCCAAGAAGCTCTTTAGCATAATGTACCATTGTCTTGGAGCCTGTTAGAGCCCATACAAGGCTTTCAAGAGTCTCAACACTTAGTGTTCACGTCCTTCAGCTACAAAGCGTTCAGGCTGTTTCATAAACACTTCAAATACTTGAATTCTCCATTTAGGAAAGCGGTTTTCACATCAATTTATGCTGTGAGGAGATTCAGCTTTGTCGCTATAGCCAGTAGCATTCGCAATGAATCAAAGTGAACCACTGGCACGATTGCGTCAATTAGATGCTCTATGCAATCCAAATCAACACTGGTCAAATTGCATTCATCATCAAAGTGCATCACTGTTACTGTAGAGTTGCTGTTGCCGTTTTCAGTTGATCCTGGAAATAGCGATCCATCAAGCCGATGGGTCTCATCAAATTGCGCACTTCTTTTTTCAATGATATCTCTGGTCACTACTCGATACAGGCGAGATGCTTTTATTTTCTGCATAGCCTACAAAAGCACAAACCTCAGCCTTATCGCCAGTTTACCAATCCGATGTTCTTTCGGAATGTAGGAGAAGCATCGACATCCCCACACTCGGACGTTCTGGTATTGCGGCTTTCGATTATAAATCAATTCATATGGCGAGAGCCAGCCATGCTTGCGGAGTTGGCGTCTGGTTGTTCGCCATCACCACATACTTGTAAGCTTCATTCCACTGTTTGGCTGGCAGCCCACCGTCATAAAGCAAGCATCGGATTTTGTTAAAAATAATTTCATTCGCTTTTTCAGCGACGTGGTTTTCTTCTGGAGTATAGTGGTTGGTAATGCGGTGATGAATACCGTGGTCTTCAAGCCATTTGCCGAATTACTGTCCGTTGTACTCACCTCCATCGTCTGATGAGAGATAAGCGTGAGGTCGGTCAGGAAAGCGCACCTTGTTGTGTTGGTGTACTTTCTTGATGTGACCGGCGGCTTGCCTCTTCCTCGCAATGCATTCTCCCCACATGTAGTTCGTTGTAGCATCCACTAGTATCGATCCATATTCAGCTCCGTCCAGAAATATCGGGTTCACAGGTCCTGCTAGATCAGCATGCAGGTTCATCATTGGTCTTTCAGCCACCCAATGATTTTGGTTTCTATACGAAACACGTTTCGCGTTTCCAAGTTGACACGCCACACACACAATCTTCGTCTTGTTTGCACACTAATCCAGGTACAACTTGTTCTATGGCGTGAGATTTTGCATGATTGAAACGACGATGCCACAGATTGTTGTCGTTTTCGATGCTAACACGCTCAGGGCTTTGTTCTTCAATGTTCACTGCATTCATTTCAATATGACATCGCTCCACCTTGATCCGGTAGAGCCCCTTGTGCTTCTGAAATTCCAGTTTGAGCTTGTTAATACCATGTTCCATCACTATCACTTCATTGTCACAAATTTTTTCATGCAGAATCCTGCTTCCATCGGTTCATGTAGCGAAAGTAGATTCCGCTTCAGTCCATCGCAGTACGTGGCACCATCAAGCAGGACTGTAGTATCATTGGTCCGGGATATCAACACACCTGATTGAGCTTCAGCACTGGTGCCATTCGGAAACTCCAGCTGGTGTTCTTCCGCTTGGACCGAGCTAAACCATCTTCTGTCACCTGAACTATGGCATTGAGCGCCACTGTCCAAGATAACTCAGCATTTCCATCTTCACACTTGGTCAGGTTCACTTCTTGGGCAAATTTGCGTGTCACTTGCACCATGTTCATACTAAATTTCGTTTTTTTGGTCATATCCAGTTGCTTAAGACCACCTCCAGTTCCAATGGGCTGCTTGGCTTGATACAACGAGCTTGCGTCAGCGACTGGTTGTTCTCTCTTCTTCTTTTAGACAGGGTCATATCCAGGATGCTGGGTTGCTTCGTGTTCAGTGCTCTCGCAGATGCAGCACCGCTTCTTGAAGGTGACCTCCTTGCATTGGCCCACCTGATTGATTTCTTCTCGCTTTCTCTTCTCCGTCTTGGGTTTATACGTAGGACGAAGCGCAGCACAAATCTCCTCAATGCCGACGACAGTATCGTTTCGGCCTCGGTATGATAAAACCAGCGATTCATGGGTCTCATCCACCGATAGCAGCAGCACCTGTCCGAACTCTGCCGCAGAGATTCTCTCGCACTCTACACGCTATCCATGCTCGTCCTTCTCGCAATTTCTTTCCTTCAGCAAATCCTGCCACCTTGCTGTTCACTTCGGCCCAAAGCTGCTGCATTATCTAGATGTGCTTATCCATGCTCGTGTCAGGGATAAGTTCTTGCCATAGAACGTCTGGATGCTCTTGCCGATGCTCACATAGTCGCTTGATTCGTATTCTTCCTGCAGAGCATTCCAAATGCCCTTGGCCGTTTTCTCTGAACTCACTCGATGTTTGAGCGTCATGCTCAGCGCAGACATCAAGAGTACTCGCGCCCGATTGTCGCGGAAAGGCGATCGGTTTCCTTTCATTTTCATCATCTTCTTCTCTCGCAGTTGATTCGCTTCTTCAGCGTTCAGGTTGTCAAAATCGCCGTCATCGTCTTCAATTGCTCGATGCCACATTGGAATCGACAGATCGACCCTTTCTTCAGCAACTTTGAAGCAGCCATTGTCGATGAGGCGCGAAAAAACAAACCATATCCGATTTCCATGTTTGACAGTCTCGTCCATCAAACACAAACCACGAGGCCTTGGGGACGTTGTCACGGGCAACACTCTCAGCGCAGTTCATAACCTAACAGATTTTGTCGATTGGAGTCCAATACGCGTTCTCTTGTTCATGAGGTAAATTGGATTATAAGAGTTATTCCTGCCTACTGCCCTTTTGATTCTCATCTAGTCCTGCAGATCAATGAGTGGCCATCCTTAATTATACAGCGCCCATACTCATTGTCAATCGCATGTAGGCGTGCAATCTGGTTCGCCACTGGATTTATACAGGTACCAGATCAGTTAGTTTCTTGGAGAGGTAGTTTGTTATTCAGACTCACAGGTTGATAAACAGACAGTGTCTGTTAATGCTTGCGGAACATCGTATTGTGCTACAAAAGTTCGATGGAATCTGCTGGGGCTTGGCAAAGAGCACTTGGAGCATGCCCATTCAAACCCAGCCGCGTGCGCCAGTGAGAGTCGATCCACGTTGTCGTTGATGGTGCGAATCTATGCACACAATGGCTCAACGATATTGACGATAGCAGTCAGTAGTCGTGGCAGCGTACGCCTCTTTAATCCAAACGAGAAAAGGCCATGTGCTTGTTGATGATATGTGGCAGCATCAACTGCCACAGACCTAGCTTTCAGTAGATTCTATCCCATTCGTTTCGGCTATTCTCAACCGAGACATTGTCGGCCTCAGTTTGACTGAACGCTCCATAGTTAAGATACGATAGAAACATGATCATTATCATGCGTAGCTGACCGCACATCTTGTATAACTTCGAAAGAGCTGCTTCTTTGACGGCTTCTTCGGAGTTGAGTCCCCATCGGCGATCCAGCGTTTCGCGTCCACCCTCGTGCTGCGCATGATTTGCTCGCTCTTGTCAGGGCGGATAAGCTGCAGACAGAGGCGAATGGACCAGTACAGACTCGAATGGAGGTCTCGGCGTTGAATGAAAGGAGCGTAGCCCATCAGCACGAAGTAGGCATGCTTCGTACGCAGAGTACATTGGAGCAAAGGCGATAGACAGATCGACAGATCTCTCGTCGTCATTCATGCTATAATGATAGCCAATAGAAACGAATCCAACACGATATTCACAGACCCGAAGTCTTTCATGACTCTCGACGAGGTCTGCAACAGATATCGTTTAAGACGTGGAGAGGTCGGCAACTGCGAGTAGCTCCAGCTGATTAATTCTCGAGAGCTGTATTGATGACATTCGCTATCGCAATTTCAATTGTTGTTTCTTTCAGTATCGCACGATATCAGGGCCCAAACAAATGCTTGTAATCGCCCAACAACACGCATAGTTTTGATCGAGAGAACTCAAATGAACATAACTCTCTTGCATTACATGTACGTTGTTATCGACCGCACGTACTAATCTCCTACCTACATCCGGGGCGCGTACACTTTGCCGTCCTTGCCTCGCAGTAGGCCGATCTCTTGCTTGAGAGCTTCCATCTCACGAGCTTGCAACTTGACCAATTTTACCAATTTGTTTCGCTCGCGCATCTCGTCGTCAAGCTTCTGAGAATCGTCGTGCAACACGCTTTGTGCAATATTGGCTTGGTTAAGTTCTTTCTCGAGAGCGACCTGACGTTCGTTGAGCGCCGCCAGTTGGGACAGCAGCCTTGTATTTTGCTCAGTAGCAGCCAAGATCTCGCGCTTTAGATCCTGCTGCATCTGCTTCACTCTCATCACCTCACGTTCAGCGTCGATCTCCTTCACATGGACTTTGGCCTGCAGATCATGAAGCTTTGTTGTGTCGCAAGCTTTGTCCAACACCTCGATATCGACCAATTGGCCAAACTTGAGGAGCTGAAGCTGTTCACAACGGCCCTGAATCTGGGAAATCGTGCCCTGTTGAATCTTTTTTTCCTTTGCCAATACATTCTGTTGCTTGTGTAGATCCTTGAACTGCTGCCGAAGACTCTTGTTTTCTTTCTGCAGGCTTTCAATACGGTCTGATAGTCGCCGGAATGAGCTAGTTGTAAATACAAGAGCATTCGTTGACAGCTCAGGCAGCTCCCATTGGTTTGTATCCGGTGCTTTCGGAAGCACACAACGAATCTGCTGCTTGCTCAAAGCCACAACAACATCTAGCTGGTTGAAACGCATTTGCTTCTCACTTTGAAATAGCTGAATGTCCTGTTCGGTGGCTTGCAGCTCTTTATCGATCTGTCGCTGTTTACCAACTTGTCGATCGTTGCTCTTCTTCAGCTCATCCATTGCCTTGGAAAGATCACTCATGGCCTCGTCAATGTCAACGCGCTTTTCGCGTGCTGCGAGCACTCTTTCGTACAATTGCAATTCACAACCAGTCGGACATGTGTCTTCTTCATCGTCGTCGTCATCATCATCTTCATCATAGTCGTCGTCATCGTCGTCATCCTCTTCTTCGTCTTCTTGGTCCTCGCCAGCATGTTCCTTATCATCACCGTGTTCGCCAGCGCTGTCTTTGCCTCCTGCGCCCGCGGCTTTCTTTTTCGGTCGCTTGATCTTCTTCTTAAAGATTTTTTGAAGTGCCGCAAAGCATGGATGCTGCGATGCTGAGCTGCCACTAGTGCTGCCTCCATTAACTAGTGACAAAAACTCGTTCTGGATCGCTTTCTCTTGTTTGCTCCATTCTTCTAGCTCGGCTTTCTTCGCGTTTAAGTGATCCTGAATCTCTGTTATCTCACCAACAATCTGAGTCTTTTCATTTCGGTTTTTTTCCAGCTTGGAGCTGAGCAAGTTCTCTTTGCTTTCAAGCTGCTCCAAAAGCACCAGCTCACTCAGCAATGTGAACAACTGAAGTTCACTCTTTTTGAATAGCACCTCGAGGTGCATTTTTTCGCGGCGTAGATGAGCAACAGCATCATCAAATGCCGCGATCTCGTCGCGATTCTTTTTCTCGAGCTTGTGCATTTCTTGCTTCATCAAGTATATACGAATGGTTGTATCCTCAGTATCCAAATTACGAAACTCGCTGACTTGAGAACCACGTTTTGAGACTAGCAGTGGAATGTTCTTTCCAGAAACTTCGTCCACGGTAATGTGTCGAACTGAAAGATGCCCGAGAGATCCTTTGACTCTTGCATCGACATCGTCAGGAGTATCAGTGATTTGCAGTTTCTGCCGTGCTAATGCTGCAATTGAACGGTCTTTGTGTTCGCTACGCTTTCCGTCACCAACAGCAGTAGTATCAGACAACTTATTGTGCGATGATTGTAAAATACTCGTCGTGGCAGCAGAATGAGGGAGCACCCGTTTGTCCTGTAAAAACAGCTCAATGTCTGCGTCGCATACACGTTCGCGTTGTTCTGGCCATTCACTGAGATTCACCTCAAAAAATCTTCTTCTCGGTGATTGGATGATTTCTCTGGCTGTCATTTGTAACGTTTCCTTCAGTTGAGCTAGGCGTGCTCGATCCTGCTTCAATTCATCGATGAGGAGGACTTTTAGTTCACGTAGTTCAAGAACTTTGGCATTGAACCCAAGCTTAGCCTCGTACAGTTTTTCTTCAAGTAACGCCATCTGGCGGCGTTTCTTGGCAGCATTTACCCGTAACTCTTCAGGTACAACATAAGTGGCCGAAGTTTTGAGCTTGTAGTCGCCCATATTGCGTTGGGCAAAAGTAATGGCGACCAAATCTCGCGGGTCATCTGCATCTTCACCTGGTTTGTTGTTCATCCAACGATTTAGTTTACCTTTGCGCTCTGCTCGAAGCTGCTTGCGAGCTTCAAAACCGTGCACAGAGCCAGCACTTGCTGCGGCAGCTGACGCATTTTCGTGTAACGATACGGGAGCACCAGGAGGTGGGAAAGATCTTCCTGGTTGCATCACGTTCCCTCGCTGAAGCATCAATCGCTCATCATCCTTTAGGGGAAACCCATCATCTAAATGTGTCTCTTTAGCCATGATATGGAGAACTGAAGGATGGCGTACAGGGCCCAAAGGTATAATCTTCCCTGTAGAAGGGTTCACATCGTTTCCCACGGACGATGCAATCGACTTCCTGTTAGAGCGCATTGCTTGTGTAGCCTCATTTGAATGGATTTCGTTAAGACGATTTTGTAATATCTGAGGCATCTTCATTGTCCGAAAGGATTGTACTGCGAGTCCGCTTTCGAAGGCATGTAGTGTCACTAGCTCAACAGCCAATGGACTCACGTACATTTGCCGCATTTTCATCAGCATCAGTGCTGCCCGTTCAACCGTATATGCTAGTTCCTTTTGTACTTCCTCACATGCTTGATTGCCGATTTGCAGAAGTAGGTCACCATAGTCAAGATCGATTTCCCATTCAACATCATCCAGCTGACATTCAGGCGGATAAGTCGCATTAAGTGCTTTAAGATCCTGAAGTTGCTTGCGCATATGTTCCAAAACATCGCGTGTTCGATCCTGTTTGCTCCGAGTAGATTGGGCCTTTGCGTCGGCTTCACTTTTCAGCTTGGCATCTTCAATTGTATACGCATCTTTTGGGTTCTGGATATCAGCAGCTTCTAGTAGGTTTATCGAAGTCCCTCCAGCCAAAGACGTTGCGAGATCAGTCACTGTTGACATTACGTTTGGTGCACCTTCACTTGAACTTAGATCATCAATGAGGCGAACAACTCCCTCAAACTCCTCGTCGTCTCTAGCCATCCGCTCTTCAGCGTTATTCAGATGCGCTTCTATGTATGCCGCAAATGCCATGGCGCGGTGGAACGACGGTTGAGCGCTCAAATCATTACTGGTTGCGGCTCCAGACATGCTGCTGTCATCTCCATTGCTCTTTCCGTCTGCGATTGCCTGTTCCTGAGCGTCCATTAGAGCTTGCTGTTTGTCCCTGGCTTGATCTCCTGCAATCGTTGCCTCGCTCATCAGATTCTCATATCGCCCGCCCAGTAAGCGAGCTGCATTTGCGAGTTTATCACAGTACAGTCTACTTATACTCAAGTTTCCATCACTTCCAGCAGATATCGCAAATGAATCATCAAAAGATATATCGAGATGCATCCGCGCATCACTGCTGATCGGAAATCCGTCGTGAAATTCGCCAGTGAGGAATGCATGCGGCTTTGCGAAGTTACGTAGTTGGAATTTACCATTTGAGAGGCCACAAAGCAACAAATTCTTGCTCGATGACAAAGTCAGTGTTGTAATATGTGCGCTTTCCCCCGACGCGTATTCTCGTACTGGTAGTGCCTGACGGAGTTGACACAAGAAAAGAGAACCATGAAATGGCGGCTGGCAACTCACAAATACTTGTTTGTTGGATGCATACATGGCGGTCCAGGCTAGCAACGATGCAGTTTGCAATTCAATGTGAAAGTTATTTCGAATTTTTTCATCCACATACGGAGTTCCTACAATAGGATTTTGTGCAGCAAAGGCTTCCAGTTCTTTTACACTCATATACCGATTGCGCTGAAACGTTGCAAACTCTTGATAATCCAAGTGAAGCTCAAATGATTTGCCCTTGCGCTCCCCCTCTTCTTCAAAGGAATCCCCTTGATCTAGATTCATCTCCTCTGATTCAAGTTCATCTCTAGAAAGAAAGTACTCGTATATTTTGCCATAAGCAAGAGTAACCAGCATGGCTTCTCCATCTGGGCGCCAGCATATCGATGTAATTGCATCTGGTACTTTTTGGAACCCCACAGGTTTATATTCTGGAGCATACTTTGCAAACTTTGAGTTCTTGCTGTTTGGAACGATTTTAAAAATGAAAAATGTTGCATCGTCGCTGGCTGATGTGAAGAAGAGCCCTGAAGGTGAAAATGCCAGACATGAGACACGTGCTCGATGGGGTTTAAATACATTGGTGCGAATCCACGATTGCTTCGTAAGATCCATGATTAATATTCGCACAAGACCATCTGAGAAACCAACAGCCACCTGCCTGCTTTTACTAACTTGCTCGGATAGAAAAGCAGCTTGATTTGGGACCCACACGATTGTAGTGGCAGGTGAGCGGGTAGGCAACCCATCATTCGAAGTTATTCCACTCATAGATATGAACAAACATTTTTTAGTCAAATAATCCCAAGCTCGAACACTGCCGTCTCCTCCACACGATGCTGCTATATGCTCATAAGGTGAGCACACAACTCCATTCACGTTACCGGTTTCATTTGCCAGATAGTTCAAACTCAGCTTAGGTTCTTCGTCATCGATAGTAAGGAGATGAACGCTTCCAACGCCATCTTGAATAAGGTATCTGTTCACATTTTGCTTCACAACGGCTCTAATGTCCATGGACGGAGCCAATAGAAGCTGTCTGTTCATCGGAACGAGCGCGACGGTATCTTCTGGCAATATGTCGGCACGGTCAATGGCATCAAAATTCCAAAACTTCACGTACCCGTCTTTGCCTGCAGTCACGATTTGCGCTGTTTCTGGCTCGTATTGCACCACAGTGATTGCTCCTGCGTGCGGAAAGTGCCGCCGTGACGTCATAATCTCACACTTGATAAAATTCCCATCCCAAAGAAGCAGTACTCCGCGCTCTGTCCCGCTCAGCACTTTTTTGTCTGGTAGAACACAAAATGCTTCGATATCGCTCAGCTCACTTTTGCCAAACTTACCGATGTCACCTTGCAGTTTCAGCCCAGTAAATGTTGAGGCCATTTTCCATAGTCGGATATGACCAACACCACTCGTTGTAAGAAAACCGTTGTCGTTTGGTGCAAATTGAACGCTAAATACTTCCTGACCAAACGCCTTGCATCGCAAAATCGTTTGCTCTTGCTGCCAATTCCACACGGTGAGAAGGAAATCAGGGGCGCCGCCAACGGATGCTAACTTTTCCCCGTCTTGACTAAACACAAGGCAACTATATGCCAGCTCGGTGCCGTTGCGCAGCACGCGATATACTTTCGGATTCGGATAACGATAAATAACAATGTAGGGCTTGATGCCTTTCTCTCCGACAGCAAAAAATCGCTTAGAAGGATGCACGGAAAGGCTTCCGATACCAGCCCCACTGAAGCCGAAGAGGTATTGTCGCTCAATCACGACGCTCTTTTCTGGGTTCTCTTGTTCTTGACAAGTTGCAGGAAGCTTCATGATTTGCACCGTATTACCAACAGCACTAAGAACGATACCGCCGTGAACTCTGTCGAGTTGGGGCTCTAAGACGTGCAATATGTGACGTTTACCTGTATCTAGACCGCATATTGATGAGAACACTAGATGATCGCGAGATATTTCCCAGTCGTTTGGCTTTCGCACGAGATCACGTGCTTCGTAGTACGTGCTCTCTTCAACGAGTGCATTCAATGGTGTCAGAGCTTCCGGCTTGTTGGTGTCAACAGCTTCGTCACCGTTCTGGGCGGCGTCATTTACCTGGCCCATGTGGGGGCAACTCACAGCTTCCGTCGAAGACGGCGACGAAAAGTCACGCGCCTCTTCGAATCTTTAAGTACACTACTACAATTCAAGCCACGGTCAGTTATATTTTTTAACAAAGCTATTCAGTAAGTAAAGTCCACAAGATAAATGCTCTAAATCTCTTGAACGAAAACAAAGAATCGGTGTGCACATTCGTTGATCCATAATATTCTTTCATAGGATGGCCTCGCGAACTCTCGAACAGCTTGAGCTAATCACTTGATCTAACAACTTCCAGCAATTGACTGTTGTAAAACTGGGCTGCAATTTGCAGCCGCTTATACATCTACAGAAAACGAGCACGTGAGTTTCTTGTTCTCCGAACACGCTTTAATGTTCAACGCACCTGTTGTAAGGAATCGATTTCTTTTTGATATTTGAGTTCTTCTTCTCGAATTGTCCGCTCCCATTCCCGACTCGCATCATTGTTTGCCGTGATTCGCTGTCGTGCATCAAACTGAGAGCTCTCGAGCTGATGCAGCTCTGTTTGGGCTGCCTTTAACGCTTGTTCTGCAGCTTGATCCTTGATGCGGGAATCAGCTCGAAACCATTCCAGTTGCTCTCGTTTTTGATCGCATAATTTCTCGAGTCGCTTGCGTTGCGCAACTAGCTCCATTGCCTGACGCCGATACTTTTCAATGTCTTTTTTCTGGAATTTGATTTGGCTCTTGGTTTCAGTCAGTTTGTGCATTTCTTCTTGGGTTTCTTCTAGGAGTTGAATTGTCTTGAGCACATCTTTCTCAGCGCGCGCAAACGCATCAGAGTAGGCCTCCAGCTCACGATGTCGTCGTTCCATCGCGTTCAATTCCTCCTTGGCGTCCTCCAGTCGACCAGCAATGCCTTCGATCTCCTGCAGGCATAGACAGTGGTCATTGACCTGTATAACCCGCCTAAAATTGAATACATTGATACCTTCTTCACCCGATCAGGAGAATTCACGATCTTGCTCTGGAGACGTTCAATTTCTTTATCGGCCTCCAATATAGTGAAGTGCAATGAAGTAGCGTCATCTCGAATCTCGTTGTTCCGAGCTTTAAGCTCGCCGATCTCGTGACGCATGATGGCTTGTTGCTTGTTGAGCTGGTTGATTTCCGACTCCAGTTCAGCGCATTCTTGTGATATCTGTTGGATAGCCGGCTGTTCTGCGGCGTGTGCCTGCAAAATCTCTTGAAGATCTCGTTGCAGCCGCTCGTTCTCGTCCTGCAATGAAGTTCGTTTCTTGAGCAAGCGGTCCTACTCAATAGGCAGCATAACTAACGTGTTATTACCCAATACGCAATCACGATAAGAAGGGTCACGTCTCACCGTCTCACGTGTCAGTTCGCTAAACGCTGCAATGCGTTCTTCGCGGAACTTTGCAAAGTTAATCAGTGCACTCAGCTGCCGGCGCACACGCTTTGGTGTGGGCGAGATGATATCCTTCATGCCAAAGTCGTAGATTCCGCATGTGTCCATCAGTTTGCGAGCCGTGCGAAAGAATGTGAGCTCCGGGATAGACTCTTCGTGTAGCTCTGGGTAGCTGAGAGCATTCAGGCCCGCGAACACGGGCTGCGACATCTCGTCGCGTGTGACTCCCATGATAGTTTCGATGAAGGCCTCAAGCACCTTGCGCACGGCCAGCGGGTCACAGTTGCGGATCTCCTCATCGGACACTGGGATCTGCATCTCACGGATACAAGCGAAGATGGCGCTGGGCTTGAGTAGCGGGAACGAGTACTGCATCTTGGCTGTTGCCATGGCCTTCTTCCAACGCGTTGCCTTTGTGGAAATGCGCGCACTGGTGGGTGCAGAGTGATTGTCTGCTAGAATTCAAACCCTAGCCTGTGCTTGATTGGTTAATATCGAAGAATAAGGATTTTGGCCAATTATAGATGAGAATGGCGATGCCAAATCCAGTTGGGTCTTCAAAAGCCGAATCCTCCATACCAGTATGCAAGCGCTATGGAGCTGCGTGACGCCCGAGTGCCGGCGCAAGCCTCCGACGCTCGCAGTCAAGCACATTCCTGTGGAGTTTTCGGAACCTGAGGTGGTCATGTGGTGCGTGTCCAGCTCGTCCTTTGCGGCTGTTGAGGGAGATCTGACACTGTATGCGGCGGATGATTCAGCGTCACCTGCAACCGACTGCACATATCCTGCGAGCACTGCCACGTTCTTCTCAATGGAGCAACGTGTAATAGTGATAATGGTCTCTTCTGTCGACGATGCGGATGGATCACACTGGTAGATGCAGGCCTTCGCTCGCTGCTGCAGCTTCCAGTATTCAACCGCACCATTCTGGTAAGACATTTGCCGTTCCTACTTTAGCTGATTGTTTTTCCTTAACGTGTTTGCTCTTATTGTAGAAGCACACGAACGCCCAAAGCTTTGAAGTCGTACAAGCAATGCAGCAGCTTGCCGAGTGCGAAGCGCAGTTGCAACAAGCAAAGCCAACGACAACATCAGGCGCAGTAGCTGAGCAAAGGCGATCTAACCGCAGCCAACAAGTTGAGGTCATCAGCAATGACGCAGAGCGAACGATGCCGTTGGAAAATGACAGCGAGGAGCTACAAGCTAAGCACAAACGGCTGCAAAATGAGCTGCGCAATAAGATTCGGAAGTGGGATCAACTGCTTTTCCAGTTCAGTCAGACCAAGATTGGGTCTGCGCAGCAAAGCTTCTCCTCCACGCATGTGAACGTACGTATATGTGTTCCGGTTAATATCTCGAGGCATCCTAAGAGCGCTTATTATGTACCTGTCTATTGCAGATCTTGCGGATTTTGTATGAAGACAGTCTCCCGAAGGAACACCTGGCTGAGCTGACGGCCGAGGTGGAACAATTTCTGCTGCACCAACCAACGCTGCTGCAGCTGAAGTTTGACTTTATCGCTGAGACTTACGCCGTTGCGCACATGCAGCAGCTTCATTCACCAGTCTTGAGTCAGCTCACGAGTGCGGGTGTGACCAATCTGCTACTGAAATACACTCAAGCACGATCAAATCACCGATGGCAAAGATACCAAGCGATTGCACGCCAATATTTACCGTTGATTGCAGTCGCAAACAAGCATCTCGTTGCACTGTACGGAGCAGCCAAGAACTTGAGTCTCACTGCGCAAAGTACGATAGAATCCGAGAGCAAGGAATCTGTTGATGAGTTCGTACCTTCAACGCGTCGTGAGTATTCGGCATCGCCGTTCCAACCTGTCAAACGTCGTCGTTACAGCGGGGGTGGTATCAACAACAACGGATCCAAGCGCCTTCATATAAGCACCGCCGGAACTAATTCAGCCGACGATGAGGTAGTGCGAATGCAGCAGTCGATCGAATATAACAACCGCGTGACCGAGATCGTCAAGAAAGTGGAGCTGTGGCGAGCTCTGGGTTGGACGGTTGCATCAAGTTGCGTGGTTTCGATGCTGGACATTGCTGCGTCTCGAGACAAATGACAAACAACATCGTATTGATCGGGAGATACTTTCGTAATTTGTGCAAAGCTAACTGTTGAAGATGCGCGTGTAGAGCTGATCGTGCATCGCCTGGATGAGATCGAGCACTGGAGCCGAGGAATACGAGTCATGGATCGGTCGGTTCTGCTTGCGTTTGCAGACAGACTCCATTAACGGGCCGATGTCGTACTGCATGCGGGTGGCTTCAAACGGTCCGATTAAATTGAGACGCGTGGCAGCACTGAGCACATCGCGGATGACGAAGAACAGATACATCCGCTGGCAGGTCGCCGCTTCAATACCCAGTAGTGCGCAGACAGCTCCGAAGATGACTGCATGGTGGATGCCTGCATGGTTACGCTTCTTGCTCTCCTTGCGGATTGTGAGCAACTGGTCAAAGCAGTCGCCCTGTTTCTGATTGTACGTCGAGATCGCGAGGCGAAGCATAGCGGCGCCCTGGGCGAACGACGCCTTCCGCGCCACATGGTTAGAATATAATGCCGACGCCTTGGCATTGATCTCCAGAAATGAATCAACAAAGGTGCGACCATCGTCCGCTGGCATCGTTGCCGATACGTGGGCAGTGTACACTATTGGCAGTGCGAAGTTTGCGGTCTGGTGCAACGTAGCGGAGAGGAAGTGGCGAAGCGAGTCTGGTTGCGCATTCGATACGTGGTTTTCCTGCACAGCGGCCTCCAGTCCCTGCGAGTGTGCGAACCCACCCGTTGGATAAAGCGAGTCGACCATCTGCCACACGAGCCAGTCGCTTGCGGCCGTGGGCGCAGAGGCAAAGGAAGAAGACGACGGAGACGCACCCGTGGAACCCATAGAATCTGATCGGGGAGGAGAATGAATGCATGAGCATCAAGGCGAGAGCTCTGTTGGTCCTGATAGAAGACGGCGTTCTAATTGAGAAACAAACTGCAACACTCCACGAGGGAGACAGCTGAACAGTACCAGGTATGAGGCATCCGTATGAGGTATCCCAATTCATTCTCATGCAAATTGAATTAACGGACTTGAGCGACAGGTTAAGCACATCTTGTGACAGGGACGTGGAGCTAATTTTGCACAGGTCGGCTGGAGCATTGCTAATTTGGGTAAATCAGGCCGACATTGATGCTAAAAAGACCATTGAACACCGAGACACAATAACATCCATCAAACAAGAGTGAGACAAATTCATAAAGAAGCTATGGCTTCGAAAGTCGCTGCTGTCCAAGTCATCGCCATCAAGCAAAGCAACCAGCTCAAGCTCAGTGATACCCACCAGAAGGAAGAGCCCACATGTGATCCCAGGAAAGTGCAAGTACATCGTGATTCATGCAAGCTGGGTAAATGGGAGCTGTATGGACTAGCGCGCCGACTTGTAATCTTCGTGGCTGCGATCGTATACTTGTGGCTTTGTACGAGTGCCTGCGTGGGTGCTTGCGAGCAAGCAGCTCGACATGATTCAGATGATCACGTACAAATCGTTGCTCATGGCGCAGTACGCTGGTGAGACTAGTTTACGTCAAAGTCCGATGGTCAAATCAGGATTAAATGATGGCACCTCGCCTCGCAATGGAACTTTATACCTGGAAGCTAGCACGACGTCTTTCAGCGGTTGTACGAGCATTGAGCCGCCCGAGATGATCTACACGGACACGTTCCAGCGCAAGGTGTACGATGCCATTGTGAGCGGTATGGCCTACAACCTCACCTTTTTGAACACTTTTGAGCTCATTGCGCCGGTGGTCGATTGCACGTACACGGCAATTGTGATAGGCGATACCACAGCCGTCCGGTACTTTTATTTGATGCGCAGCCTGGCAAATATCGATGACGTTCGAATGCTCGTGCTTACTGTTCAGACTGGCGACTACAAGGTCGTCGGCCAAACAGTTCAGGGCCCTGCCGCTGTATGCACAGTCGTGTTTCTAGACGATCTTACTGCGTCTTCGGTAACTCACTACTACACGATTTCCAAGGGATATCCATTCCAAGCTTTGGCATTTAAAATGTACGAGTATATCGGTCTGACCGAGGACACATTTTGGGAGTTGAAGTTGATCCCGCCAAATGGATTACGTTCCATCGAAGAGATCATCCTAGCGGCAGGTCCGAATGGATTCTACTCTCGTTCGCCCAAAGAACAGTCGAATATCGTGAATCTTGTGTGGCAGCTGCAGCAGGATCCTCTACTAGTACTCGGCTACTGGCGATTCACAGGCCGCACGGTGGCGTACAATTCGTGGGCGTGGGTCCATGCGCTGCACTTTTTCTTGGTTGTAAACATGATGTACAACCTCTTGATTCTCTTGGCTGTGACCTACAATCATACCCGCAGTGGCAGTTTCTGGATCGGTGACGCTTTTGTCGCTGTATCTTCCAAGTTGTCTATGATGGCACCGATTGTAATGGTTTCGTGGATTCTCGACGACTTCTGGTCCCTCACCGAGCTTTGCATTTACGATGGTTACAAGATCACAGAGCTGCAAGTGCTTTTCTTTTATGAATCAATCGTACGAGCTGATATTATGGTGCTATGCATCAGTCTTGCAGGCATCTTAGGCACCATTTTGAAAGAGCGTATTGATCCAGCACTATCGATGACCGTATTCTACGTGGTTTATGAGAAGCGCATTGCAATCATTAATATCATGCCAAAGCTCAAGGAAATTATTGTGGAGTACACAACCAAAAATTACAACCTCGCTATTGGCTCAGAGGAAAATGTTGACTTGATCACACCCATGCGTCGCTGGAGTTATCACACGCTTCAATCAAACAGCGGATCCTTTCTGGCCGCGTCGGTTGGCCTCATCTTCTCCTCGTTCTTGACCATCACGCTTTTGTTCGTTCTGTGCCGCAAGCTTTATCGCCATTACTTCCCCGACCAGATACAAGTGATCAGAGTCACTGAACT
Source organism: Elongisporangium prolatum (assembly GCA_023335875.1). Classification (NCBI taxonomy): domain Eukaryota; phylum Oomycota; class Peronosporomycetes; order Pythiales; family Pythiaceae; genus Elongisporangium; species Elongisporangium prolatum. The sequence continues at coordinate 14,620 of JAADVW010000100.1, read as the reverse complement.
CACCAACCAGTCCGAGAATGCTGAGAAACTTGTCGCCCTCCGTCGTGTTCATACATCCTTCGAGATAGCTACAGGCGCGGAGCTTCTCGACCGATACGGATTTATCTCGGACTACGCCAATTGCGTGTATATTCGAGGCATAAAATATGCAGCCGCCGACGGGGTTTATTCTTGTGGTTTCGTGGTTGCGAATGGCAAATTTCTCGTGCAGATTGCGGACTTGTGGCAGATCTGGGCGATGAAGATTACGGGAGTCCGCTTCGCGGACATTTACGTGTACGATGTCAAAGATAACGAAGCCCAGCAGTGTGCGAGACTGGTTCATCCCTCAACTCTAACGGTGCGCGATCTCCTATTTCTCAATGTTCACAAACTTCTCTAGGCATATGCTTTCAGTCGTGAATGTTGCTAGATTCTTGCAACTTAAATTAATCCTTGGTATTTGATGGTGACGCAGCAGTCGCGTGAGTGTTCATATACAAATTGAAAAAATGATGATGCCGTCTTGGTTTCCGGGCATCAGTGACATCAGAAGTCTTCCGAAGCACAAGAACCGAGAGCAATTGACGGCGGTCGGGATTTTTTAATGCGAAGCAACCAGAAGGCAGAGCTGGTCGTTCTGGCAGACCTGGGGTTCACGGTCATCACAGGGGACAATCGGTTGAGAGAGAGATGGTGGCCTGATGGGCCTCATCTCTACCACGTGAGTATCTGAAACGACGAGACCTAGGATAGAATGTCGGTAGTCCCGCTCTTGGCTATATCTCATATCTTTTCTAAATGCTACGAGCGCTATAGCTGGCAAACAGACAAGCTATTAAAGGCCTTCAAATCCTGGACTCACAGCAATTGGTGCACTTTGAGCCGCAGCAGGTCGCGCGCCGGTATGGTCGAAGGGTAAACTAGCCTCGCGCGTTGCTGAACCTCGTGGTGTTTGATCTCGTACACGTAGATATCTGTAAACTGCACGCCTGTGACCTTAATAATCCAGATCCGCCATAGATCTCCGATCTGCACGAGGAACCTGTTGTCTGCGATCACGAATCCGCACGAGAAGACGCCATCATCTGACGCAAAGCGCGAGTTGCCCACCATGACAAAGTTGTCGTAGTCTGTCACGACGCCAGACCGTTCCAGCAGCTCGTTACCAGTCGCTGCTTCGAACAGCGTCAACAAGGCGAGCCGCGTTGCATCAGTATCATTAGCCGTGGAACGCCGGTGGATGTGTGGGCGGCGGTGGCGATGGAACATCCGCCTTAGACTCTTGCGCAGAAGGATATACCCAACCATGCAGCCGAGGTAAGACCCAAAGATTGGTGCGAGCGCCGCCAGCACGAATCGGATCGGCACGAATTGAAGCTCGTGCACACTCCACAGCCGCATAGACGTGATGATCGAGATGGCCGGGTCGTCTTTGATGGCTAGTAGGTAGTCGAACTCTGTGTATGAGGTCACAGTTCGCGCTAGCACAGGAATCCATTGGAGGATCGTTAGTCGATGCTGAAAGAACACGTTAAACGTCACAATTGCCAATGCCGGCTCAATACGATGTTTCGTCACCCTTCCCAGGAGATCAGCGAGACTGACGCACAGAACCATTAGGTCAGCGCGGACGATGGACTCGTAGAGAAAAATATCCTGCGTCGTTGTGATGGCGTTGCCGTCTCGAATACAAAACTCGAAGAGCGTCCAGAAGCCCTCGCTGGCCCAAGACACTAGAACCACCGGCAGCAGCATCCAGAGTGACGAATGAAGCGCCAAAATGGCGTCGCCAAGCCATAACTGATTCCCATCGACAAAATTGTTACTTGACACCAAGACAAGAAGCAGCAGATTGTGCACCATGCTGGCTGTCAGGAAGAAATGAAGTCCGTGCATCCATGCCCACGAATTGTGCAGCGATGGCCGGCCCATATATCGCAACTCAGAGACGACTTTGAGTGGATCCTGGTCCAAAGGCCAGATGAGGTTCGCGATGTTGGACTGCTCGCGCTCCGAGTCGATATAAATCCCCTGGCGACAAGCGACTCTCAGCAACTTGATGACTTGCGATGTTGACGACGGAATGCTCTTGAGCACCCAGAAGCTGTCTGTTGTCGTGTCCACGTACTCGTAGGCCTGCAGCGATAGCTCTATCGATGGATATCCGATACCGAGCACAAAGTAATGCTGCACTTGAGTCGCTTGAAGGTCACGCAACAGCGCCAAAGTCCCCAACAGAGCTGGACCGTTTACGTTATGGTTAATGAGCTGGTAGTCCACAGTCTGCATGATCACAGCAATCAAGCCGACTTCGTCCGGATGGGCAATTTCTCGCACGACATAAAACAAACGCAGTGCAGTCGAGTCACCTAAGACGAGCCCCGAGAACGTGGAGTCGATGATGGGTGTCACGAGTTCGTACTTCTGCAAGAACGTGAGATTGTATTGGGTGTCGGCCATGATTCTGGTGAAGAGATGTCGATGAAAGCTGTCGGTGTACATGCCTGGAACAGCGAGTTGTTTTCCGCAATCGACTGTCGAAGTTTCAAACTCGCTTCGCAAGTAGATCGTGCTGTTGCGTGGCGTCGTGCAGTTGGCCATTACGTCAAAGACAAACGGACTCGAGCCCACCGTTGCTGTGCCCATGAAGGGCAGCATGAGTGGAGAGACATAGAACAAGACTCGCCTGAAATCCTGCTGTTTGCCCACGAGCAAGTCCCAGATCTCGACGCTTGCGCTCGAGCTGATATGCAAAAACAAAAGCGCTGCGCCAAAACCGACAAGCCGTCGAAGGATTCGGCCATACCGTTGATGTGAATATTGCCGCGGCGCTGGACGCGAGACGACGACGGAGCCAGATTTTATCTCAATTATCTGCGGCGGATTATTCTGCTCACTGTGCTTGTTTACGGACAAATCGCCATGATCATCGCTTGCTGTCACTTTGTAGCGGATAGCAGAAGACCAACCCATGGCTAAATGATGTCACTGTGCCAGCTTCTGCGAGTCATCCTGGCGTAAAAATACTTCAGGAAAGATCGTTTCGATATTTTGAGCTCCATTGGCTCCCCAAGATATCATTATCCAACGGCTTTTGGACCATTTTCCGGTTGTGGCGCTAGGATGCAAAAGACAAACATCAAGCAAAAGCGGAACGCCATTCAGCGATCGATAATCTCTTCGTGTGGTTTCGTGGACATCTCGGGTACATTTCTCGCTGTAGTCGAAGACTTTTTGTGGCATTTTGGCCATGAAGGTAGTGCGCGTGCCGCTCATGTGAGTGCCGCTCATGTGAGTGTGGTTGTGCTTTGAGACTCAAAACCGTTTTCATACCAGCAGGCTTTCAGTGACTCGAGTTGGAATTGCTTGTTCTCCATATTGATCCATGGCGATGAGATCGATGTAATCGTATCTGATACGACCTGCTTCAATGGCCTGAATGTTGACCTGTGACAGTATCCAAGATTCGCAATTCAAACAGACACTAAACTATTCAAGAATGGGTATTCCAGTCAAGAAAATAGAGGTCTGATAGATGACAAAGTTGGTATCGTATAGGTCCTACATTGGAACTATTTGCTCTTTCGCTAATTTCTTCGTGTTGGGCTCTTTGTAAACGCTTTTTGAGACCGATACTGTGGATGCGAGGTCCCGCGTTGCAGTGTATTTGCTGCTGGGTTTACTGTTTGTTTTCACGTGAGTCCGTTGGATTTGATTGTCATGAGCTCGCTTGATGTTAAACTTCATCACGTGCGCTATTAACAGGATCCGATTCTCAGCAGCTGAGAAAGTCTGCCGTTTTTTCGAGTAGCCTTGGTAAACGGCAGCTACAATGACCTCCACGACGCAGAAAGCGTTGACTTCCTTCCAGCTATTACTCTGGAAAGCAGCAACCGCAATGAAAAGCACCCAGACGCATAGTGAGTACAATGCGCCAGCAACACCAAACGGACTGCGGAAATTGGATCCCGTAAGGTGCGGATAGTTGATCTTGAGAGAGACATAGCCGACGCATTGGCCACTATAGGATGTGAATGCAAGCATCAAACACAGGAAGTTGATGTATTCGCTGGAGCCAGAGACGAAGTAGCTGAATATGCAAATCGCATAGCCCACGATGGAGCCACAGACAGCTGCCCCGGCAGGCGTTCCGGTCCGATACTGGCACTTGGCAAATAGTGTGGCAGCAGCTTGGAGAACGACATCACCGAGAGGATTTTTCCGTACGCCCACATGAAGACAAAGGACGAAGCGTAGGCTGCAGGCACGGAAAGCAACGCAGCCCAGCGGTAGGGCATTTGAAATAGTCGCGTGAAGCAAAGGTTCAAGGGAGAAACACTGAGAGCCAGAGGAATCTCACCAGGCGGCAGAGATAGTGAGACAAAGAGCACTATGGTTCCTGTCGCAAAGAGTGTCGCCATTCCAGTCATTTGACCGAACGGGATCCAGATCTTGGGCTTCACGACGCGTTCGCAGGCTAGGTCGACCGCTTCAATTCCCATGAAGAATCTGGCAGCCCAAGGCATGACCTGCACGAACGCTGACAAGCCTGCGGTCTTGTGCAGCGTATTAAGCTGATAATTCTTCTCGAAATCAGCAAGCGGAATGGAACCAAAGCCATAAACGAGCAGGATTAGCAACGACAAAGACCCAAGACACATGTTGGATCTCCAGAACAGCTTATCTCCAATGATGTTCACAAAGAGCGATACAGCGTAGAGAAATGCATAGATCAGCAGCTTGTACGAGTCCAGAGACGGCTTAAGTTCAACCAGCATCGCTCCGACGTAGATCGAGGAAGAAGCAGCCAACATGATGTACACCAAGGCTTCGAAACAGCCGATCAGGAAGGCCGGGAAGAAGCCAAGCGTGCACCGAGCGATACCATAGGCTCCTCCAGCGAATGGCAGCGACCCCGAGAGCTCCGAAATGGCGCAGCAGAGCGTGATGTACCCAGAACCGACAAAGACATAGGCCGCGATGAAGTAGATCGGATCATTGGACAGTCCTTCATTCCATCCAAGCGACTGACCGCCCAGCACGATTGCCATCCGGAGTACCCAGATATCCCACTTGCCAGGCTTGTAGTCGAGCGTGGCCTGCGCAGCTGGTGGACCGAACTGGTTTCTAATGGACGTGTACGAGAGCTTGCGAGTAGCTCCAGGGATGTCGGACGACCCGGGCTCGACCTTTACGTCGCTCATGGCGCGTCCTGTGCGCAGAAGAGATTTCCTAATGAGGCGTTGCGATCGCTCTGGTCGCAATGGTGTTGCATCACCAAATCCGAATCGTTTGGAATAGATTACTAACTATAGAGTGAGTCACCAAACGAGCCGTTGAGCATCGTGAAACCTTGATCCAAACCCGCAATTTCTTACGATGATACTCAAAGCAAGACGGTGTACACGGATGAATGACCCATCGAGAGACTTGGGATCAAGCACAATCACAGCATTTTCTAAACGGAACTCTCGACCGAATTAGATTCCGGCAGGCTTGTCACACGGAACCAGACTCCAATTGCAGTCTCCAGTCCTTTGCACGCACAATATGAAGTTTCTAGAATGCGTAGCTTCATGCAGAAAATGCAAATAGGTTGCGGCATTCGATATTCTGGTATGTTGACTGTGAGAGATTAGCCACGAAGCTCGTAATTCGAACCAAGGATCATACAACCGTGCTGGGGTAGACGCCTAAGTCTGCAAGACAGCCCTCTGATTGCCAAACTGAGTCCGAGTTTTATCGTGAGATTAATGACCTCACGAGCATTACGTCCCACAACCAATGCTGAATGTCACAGTCAATTATGCAACACCTCGATACCGACTGCGTCTCCTGTGCTGTGATGGCTGGAATTGATTTAGGTCAGTTGAACTTTAGACGCCTTGCTCAGCGCAATGACTAATTAATGCGCTTTTCCTCGCTTTCAAGCTTTCGTGCAGTCTCTAGAATTAGGAGACAAGACCAATTAGACTAGGCAGAGTGAACATTTGGTGTTTGGGTCCATCATCTTTTTGCAGTGTATTCTTGGGAGCCGGCATTGCGTTCTGAGGCTCTTCCGCCAGAAACAGCTTCAATTTGAAACCAACCACTTTAAATAATGTTCCTGTGCGTCCAGTCAGCCTCATTGACGGTCTGAACGATTGAATATCCATGCGCAAGGATGACGACCGAATCGATATCTCACCGTAATCAACTACTGTAATCCGGCGCAATTGGAACAATAGCTTGCATGTCACGCTTAGTGCAGAACTCCTGCGTTGCGAGAGTTTCATCTTGACACAAAACTACTGCAATTTGTGGATATCCAGCAGTAGCAGATCACGCACTGAAAGCGTCAAGGGATACACCAGTCTGGAACCTCATCGCCTTTGATGTCGTACACATAAATGTCTGTGGAGCGAACGCCCGTGATCTTGATAACCCAGATCTCCGAAAGACATGACGTCTGCACGAGGAACTTGCCGTTGGCGATCACGAATCCACTCGAGTAGATGCCATCAGCTGTTGCAAAGGTCACGCCGTGCACGATCTTAGAGTTCTCATATTGTGACACGAAGCCAGATCTGTCCAGCAGCTCGGTGCCAGTCGCTTCTTCAAACAGCGTCCGAGTCGTCTCTTCACTCGGATTGAACGCACTCACCTGGTGTTTAAAGCCACGGGAAACGCGGTGGAACACTTTTCGAATAACAATATACGCAGCGATGCAAACGATGAAAGGCGCGAAGACTGGCGTTAGCGCTGTAGAGACAAAGCGAGCAGGGGCCAGCTTCAGTCCATGTACGCTCCAAGCCGCATCGGGGTAATCAACGAGAAGGCGGGATCCTCCTTGACCGAGATGTAGAAATCGGCGTTTGTGTAAGTCGTCACGATGTCTGTGAGTGTTGGAACCCACTGAAGTATTGTCAGCTGGAGATCAAATATCACGTAGAACGCGGCAAGCGCTAGCACCGGCTCAATTCGCTCTCTAGCGACACGGCCCATGATATCAGCAAGACAAATGCAAAGCATCATGAGGTCGGCACGCATGATGGACTCATAAATGAACACGATCTGCATCTTTGAGATCGCGTTGCCGTCATGAATACAGAATTCTAGCAACGTCCAGAAGCCTTCGAGTGCCCAGGAGAGTAAAATCGTTGGCAGCAGCAGCCAAAGGCAGGAGTTAAGCGCGATGAATGCATCGCCAAGCCAGAGCCGGCCATCCGCACGGAGTCGATTGCTTGAGACCACAATCAGGACCACCAAATTAAACAACATACCGACCACAAGGAAAAAGTGGACCCCATGGAGCCACGCCCACGAATTGCGAAGCGTCGGAGCGCCAAAGTAGCGCATCTTGGAGATGGCCTGGAGTGGATCGTGATCCAAAGGCCAAATGGCATTGCCAGTGTTGGATTGCTCGCGCTCGTTCGTCATGAAAATTCCCTGTCGACAAGCAGTCTTGACATGTTTGACTGTCGCTGAGGCCGAACTGGGAATGCTCTTCAGCATCCAAAACGTGTCCGCTGTTACGCCCACGAGCTCATACACCTGGAACGATAACTCCTTGAACGGGTACCCGATGCTAAGCACGAAGTGGTGCTTTACCTGGGTCGCTTGAAGGTCGTTGAGGAACGTAATGGTTGCCACGGCTGCTGGACCGTGCACACTGCTGCGGTTCACAAACTGGTAGTCGACAGTCTGCATCGAAACGGTGAGTAGACACACGTCTTCTGGATCGTTCAATGCGCGCATGATGAAAAAGAGCCGAAGAGAAGACGGGTCGCCAAACACCAAACCAGTGAACGTGCAGTCAATCACAGGGGCCACAAGCTCGTGCGTTTGTAGGAACGTGAGGTTGTACTGCGGGTCCAACATTAATCTTGTGAAGATCTGGCGCTGGAACTCGTTTGTAAACATGCCTGGGATCGGAACCGACACACCGCAATCGTCAGAAGACGTCTCGACTTCGTTTCTCAGATAGATCGAGCTGTCGCGCGGTATCGTGTCATTGTTCATCACTTGTAGCACCAGTGGGCTCTCGCGCACAGTCGTTGTGCCGATATAGGGCAGAATCAGCGCTGTATCGTACAGAAACAGGTCATGGAAGTTCTGCTGGGAACCCATGAGCAAGTTCCAAATGTCCACACATGCGCTTGAGCAAATCTGCATGAACAAAATCGCAGCACCAAAGCCCACGAGCCGTCGCAATGTTCTACTAGGACTCTGGTGCGATTGGCGTAGGGCCGCGACTGGTGCCACTCCGACATGACTCGCTGTCATCAGGCGACTATGAGAATGATTTTCTTCCGACTGGTGCATGTGCTTACTTTGCGGAATTCCAGTCGCCCCAGCGGTTGTGGTTGGCAGATTGTCGGTACTAGGCACGGAACGTCGGACTTCCTCCTTGTTATCGGAGAGGCTGGAGCCATTGTCAGTGCTGGGAATCACTTTGGAGGTTGATACCAACGCCCATCGCATTGTCGACGCTTCCAGTGCACTTTACTGAATGCTGACGAATGGTTTGCGCGTCCCAAGCTTAAAGCAGTTAATCGCGCTGGTAGTGTCTATTTTGGACCGTCAGGATCGACACATGAGAACAAACACTCCTAAAGCAATCGGGTCTATTCCGAGCTATCGTTTTGCGCCATTCAGTCGACAACTGTACCAAGCCCAGAAGCTGTACTTGGTACAGTTATCTTGATTAAGCCGTTGCTCAGGGTTACAATGCGCTCTCATGACGGAATAGTAGATCAAATATTGCCTTGTGCTGGCCTACAGAAGTGCTTGACATGAAATATGACCCAGATCACCAATCTCGTCTAAGAAGGGCGATATCATAGGCTGTATGGACACAGCGGACTTGGTCTGGTGATCACTGGCGATAGAGGCATCCGGATCCAGAAGCTGTCGCTCTTTCTTTATGTGAACGAAGAAGGCAGGCGTTGGTAAGCGTAGTTGGTGGGAAATCCGAAAGCAATTGGACCAATCCCGCAGCCAATCTGGCACTTCAAAAGTCAGAAATATAGACCCCTCAGATTTTATCAAATCCTGCATCGGACACATATAAAAAAAAATTCTTATAAGATCTCAGAGCCAACGAGATGCAGTTGAAGATGCTTGATCTGTGGACAGTGATGGCGAAGAACGATGATTCGGTCATAATCGCTGCCCTTGCGATCGCAAGCGGAAGAATTCTATTGATGCGTGTTGTGACGGGTAGTCGTTACTAGCATACACTGGGTATGCGCGTTTGAGGAAAACGTACACCAACAGCAGCTCTGCACAATGTACAGAGTATGCGGTATTAAAGGGAACGGCCTTTAAGAGGGAGAAAACTGAAGTGTCGGTATTTAAGTTAAGTACGTGTCTAAAACCTAAAACCTAAAACCTTATGTAAATCTAAGCAGACGGGACAGGAGCCAACCGTTCTGATGTTCGTCTTTGATTGACTATAAGCCAGGGCCTTAAGCCAATTATCCACCAATGGAGATGAGGTCACTAATTTAGTGCCGAAATACTTTAAATAGGACAATGGTCCTAAGCTTAGTGTGTGCCACACTAAAAAAGGTCGACTGTACATGGTACCGGGTTTCGTTACAGACCATGGGTCTGTTATATAACAAGCCCTGTTACACGTGTTGTCATTCATTGCCTATTTCGCCGTGTGCCTTTGCAGATCTTTAAGAGGGGGGATCCCCCCTCTTAAAGATCACGAATCTGCAAAGGCTAATATGGAAAAATAGTTCACATTTCCCTAACCAAACTAATACATTCTGGATTTTGAAGCGCCAGATCGGCAGCGGGAATCGGTCCATTTTTCGTGTTAGAGTTATTCCTAAAGACTTCCTCCTTTTTCACTCTTCTTTACCTTTGCTGCACTTGCGCTCCTTCATCCAATTGGAAAGTGTTTTCGACATGTATCTTTTTTGTACCCTGAAACGCACTTGTTCCATTCCCATTGGCTGAAGCCCGAAACCGTTGGCACAAGCGTTGGCGCAAGATATCAACGTTAACAGAAAACAGTACCGTCGGGTCTATATGAGACCAGGCGCATTGAGACTGCTAAATGCAACCTTAACACTCTTGAGCTTGCTCAGAGTCCGGGCCTCAATACCAGCAACGATTGCGGCTGCAGCTCTTAGAGATGAGTCTGTGAAATATAACCATCACGAATGAAGGTTAAATTTCACAATTAAAAGTTTGATTTAAAAAAAATTGATTGCTGGAAATTATTGTTGGACGAAATCCATCGTTTTCGAGAAAATTAATCTATATATCGCTATTTATTGGTTCAGGGCTCAAACTGCCGGAATTGTGACGAAATCGTTGGATTCTGTCCAACAGTCTGTACTGGTAAATAAAGGACTTCGTGCGCAGAGTGCTTCATCTCACAACAAAGGGAGCAGGAGCAAGGGTCAATAACTGAAGTGGCTTTGGCTGCATGCGCATCTAGCGCAGAGTTACAACTGCTTCTTCCTCACGCAGTGCATCACAGAGGACGCTCGACCCGCAAGCCCCCTTGTGTCATAACTCCAGTGTCAGATGACGTTGGTCAGCGTTCTTGAGTCGCAAGGCATGATGCGAACAGATTCAGATGCTGATGGCGACACTGCATTTGAGCGCAAGTCGTTCCTCAAGCATGTACTGCTGAGTGACCTGCTCACGTACTGCCTAATATTCCAGCTACTGATCGAGCGTCATGGGATAACACGCAGCTGTTCAAGTACTCGTATCTGCTTCCCTCGCTCATAAGCAAAGAAGACCAGAAGCTCGTGCACGAGATGGTAGACAAAGGTCTCGTGATACTTCGGTTCGAGCTCACAGCTCAGGACCTATCGTGCATCCTTGCATCCGTGCATCCGTGTGGACTGCTGCCGCAATGGAATCAACAACGTCACGGGGCCGTTTAACTCCAGTGGCTAGATATCAGCTGAACCATCGGCATGCGGGTGGTATCCGCGACATCAGCTGCATCGCGATGTCCATCGTCGCGCGCGAGATCTTGGCCTGTACCAGTGGTTGATAGTAGCGATCACGATCATGCGCAGCGGCTATAATCAAATTGATGCAAGCGTATATTGTGTGCAAATAGTTGCCGATTCGATTATCTTTGGCGTATTTCCTTAGAGTGTTTTGCAGTCGACCATTGCAGCTGTTCTTTCCTTCGTGGATATTCTCGCTAGTTTGACCCGATATCGGGAAAACAGGAAGTGTCGTTGCAAACATTTCTGCAGCTCCATGAGGGCGACGGGGAATTCGTAAATGAGCCATGCTCAATCACAATTTTCTCGATCTCGTGCACTATAAATCGAAAGTCTGGTAATCGCTTTTGCTTCTTATTTGTTGGCATGTCACGAGGAGAAAGACTCCGAAACGGTGGAATGCTTTGACTGGAATTCCCAAATGCCACGCATTTTCTATAGAATTTTAGGAAATGAAAAAGACTCTGGAGCATGGTGATGTTGACCGCCATGAGTAAACTCAATTTGATCTCTATCGTGAATAGATGCATCTCAGAACGGGTATGATAATCAGGATCACTCCAATCTGAGCTAGCTTGCTAAAGCAATTGTGGTAGACCCATGCAATTAATCGTAGCTTTGATAGCCGCGTTAATACAACTTTGGGTTGGTAACCCTTGCTCAATTGCACGATTTTCTAGTACAGCATTGATCTCTGCTGCAATTTTTGGCACAGCACTATAGACTGTTACAGCGACATCACTTAGTTTGTTTTCAACAGCACCAAGTGCCACTAGAATTTCAATATGAAGTGGAACGCCACTCGGGCGAATCAAATCTTCATCTCTAGAACAGCGACATACGATTTTTGATCGCAATCGAGTTAATGCATCTGCGGTTTTGAAGTAAGGCAGAACTAAATAGTAGATGGCTCGGAAGCAGTGTTATTTGTAAATAATCATAATGATGCACCAGCGTTGCGACCAGAAATTTCCTTTAATCGTGATAGAGCGGTCGCAAAGAACAATTGCACATTGTGGTCTACTCGTTGTCCCATGAAGAAAAAATGGAGGTAATATAGCAAATTTCTCGATTCAAATGGCAGACCGGCTACAAAGCGATCAACAATTCTATCACCAGCGCTTTCGTATCGAACGTATGAATCTTGGACTCCTGGGAGACTCCATCCTTCTCTCAAAAAAATGGAGAGTGCAGACGGACCAGCCATAGAGCATGCAGATACATATATGGCTTCTCCTTTTCTAGCTGAATGTGAACTAAACTCTACTGGTTTGTATCCAAGCCCATCTAATATTGCTTGTACTGCTGGTAGCTTTAAGACGCGATGAAGTACCTTTGCATAGCGATCATATTAATTATTCCAGGAAATAGATAGTAGCTAGAATCAAAACCAAACATTGCATGATAAATGACAAGCGATAAGATTGGGCAGATCTCTGATACGCATGAATTTGTGCAAATATGTCGTGCATCACGTGATCGCTCGCCTTCTTGATCATTTTCCATATGGCCAAACCAAATGGCCAATGCATCTTGGTGCCATTGCACATGTTAGTATCGAAAGGAGACAGGGTTACCAGCTCGCACGTAAGATTCCATGATATGACCAAAACAAATGAGCAGAAACGAATTCCTTGCCATATTGACGTTGCATAGTTGCACCTATAACACGATAAAGAGAAAATTCAAACGGATCTTTTCCCTCAACCAACTTGCCACCACTATTTTGAATACTTCGAATTACTGTATACTTGAATCCCTTGAAAAAGACTTTCATTTCAGCAGGCGTGCAAACGTTGTATAAGCGGTACAAATGAAACAAACACGATTGCATCGACATACACAGATTTGCATGGTCGCTCACCATTTGTTGTTCTTAGAGATATCAAAAGCGCTCTTTTGCTGGTAAATCCGATAAACTATTCAGTGAAAGCAACGAAGATAGCCTCAAGAACCGTGCGGATATGTTTCTCTCTGTCGGTCTGGCGACATGAGGCGACAAAATTCGATGCCTACGACTGCCAAAAATGTCTGAATTACGTTCCCTGAAGTAGGCGAATGCGGTGCAAGTTTGTTGCGGACTGTGTGGCGAAAGTCCAGGCGCAATCAGTTAGGCAACATAGAGGGCACAGTATGGATGCGCCACAAAAAGATCCTGAACGATACCCAATGGGGGGACTTGCATTCTATTTTTTCTTTTTTCTACCGATGGCATGTTGGAGATGAACCTTGGCCCGATTTTGGCAGTCGAAAATCGTGGGACCGCGTGTATGTTGTTAAGGGCGCTTTGCCTGTCGTTGAATCCATCTATCCTAAGCATTTTGCGGTTATTAGAGAAGTTTTACGAAGCGATTGGTGTGCAAACTATGATCAAAACGCAGGTTGGAAGAAAGCAAGCTGCTAATGCTGAGAATAAGGTGCTTCACCAGCTTTTGTCGAACGCCAAGCCCACTGAGCTACCCTACCAAAAGCGGAGTCGGTGCGTATGTCAATCATTCTATCCCATTTTATTGTGTCCGGGTATTATTTGGTGTCGGTCCCAAGCCAGGTCGCTACTATCGGCATCGGAGTGTCCTGGAGCCTCCCGACCGTTTGCAGGAATTGATTTTTCCCAGATTGGAAGAACGCGAGCGATAATGCACGCTAGTGATGCGAGATTGCTGGCTCAAGTTTTGTAATTAACTTGAATACAGTAGAACAGTCATCCTCCAGGATGCAGCTGTGCTAATGGCTCGTTGCTATCAGCATCCATTGTGTATAAAAAGTGTGTTTGAATCATCCGAATTTCTGCGGTGAAAAGAGCAACTCATGACTAGGGGGAGGCAGAGAGGATATCTGGGAAAGGCACGCTGGTCTCTCGAAGTCTGATAGGCCATTTTATTATTTGTGTACGCGTGCATGATTGAGTGAATTGGACACGAGCGTATGTTTTCCTTTGGCGGCGACTTGCGCATGTGGCTCACTCTACTTAGTATTTTGATTGTAGGACGTCAAGAGTAGGGTGCATAAAAGGACCCAGCCTAACCAAGTCGTTCAAGGAGCTGATTATTCAAGTGCTGAGTACACGCTCCCATCGACGATGCAGTCTTTTCTATAGTTTCATGAAGACTGTACAAATCGTGTCGCAGATGTGTTGTTTGTGATCTCAGCCCCCGTAGGTATTCACATACAACTGGTAATGCTTGTTGAATAAGAATACTCCCCACTTCCAACACCATGCAAAACTGATTACCTTTCATTGCTTAATAATAGTAAATCATACATTCATCGAGGTATTTGTGCTGACCGTTTGTGGTTGTTGTCACTGAGCCAAACCCCTTCAACACGCATCATGGGACGGTGGATGACCATCGACCAAAAGAGAGCGCTCATCAAGAACAGCGAGTCAACACCGGCCCTGACTCAATCGGAATTAGCTGTGTGGGTAGCTCGTGAATTCAAGCTCGCTAAACCCCCTGTACGCAGCACCGTGTGCAACCTCCTAACAAAGCCTCCTCCATGAAAAGCAAGGCATATGGCGATGGAAACAGGCGAAAGCCGCTGAAGGTAAGGTCACCTACTCTCAAGAAACGGCTAGTGAGTGAGATGAAGGCCGTGAACGTGACGTTGAGCCGCCAAGTCATCACGGTGCGAGACTAACAGTTCCAGAAGAAGCTGTGGGGGGGGGGGGG